>NW_019293394.1:0-32467 GCF_000500325.1 Leptinotarsa decemlineata | reverse complement strand
AATTTTGAAGAACTCTACGAAATCAACAATATAGTGGACCGATTGAAACCAATCCACAAATTTAACAACTCCGAAAATAACACTACCATTTTTGGCGTTTTTGCAGGAGTTACTATCACAATAATTGTCCTGATATTGGCAGCTTTTAAGAAAAATTGGATTAAAACCCGTATACTGGGATGTTGTTGCTTCAAAACACCCCAAAAAGAAGAAAATACCAATGACGAAGATATGGTTCCAAGCCGCCAAAATAATTCCATTATTTTTTCGGCCTAAGGAGGGAGGAGTTACGTGGTCATAGTTCCCACGACACGGCCATTCACACGGAGATTCAGCTGAGTAAGAGATATTCCAGGAATCCCTTATCTCGACATGCAGTTAGCATCCAGTTAACATTATGTTAATTATCATTCTGTTTGTAGCTCTCGTAAGAGACAGTCGTCTCTAGTTTGTAAAATAAATTCTTTTTAAAAAGTTATTTTCTCGTTCCAATCATTTAATTCGCGTGTCCATCGCGACGTCCTGTTGTGAAGTTTCGCTGTTAGTTGAGTTTGTCCTCTTCTCTACCAGTCCTCTTCTGAGCCCCAGTTTGCCAGGTGTCTGGAGTCCAGGCTACCTCTTCTGGTGGTAAGTCTTTTCTCCTCTTGGCTCTCTTTGGCACAGTCGCCTGCTGTGCCGCATCTTCGTGGAACTCCAGATAGGACTTCTTGCGCCTCCTTGGCAGCAGGTCTACCCATCTGCTTCGTGGTTCCTCTTCTTCCTTCCAGATTGGCAACCCATGCTTCTCTGGTGTCTGGTTTTCATCTTTAGCGATGACATGTCCTGAATCTCTAGGCTTCCATCTCGTACGGGGATACTGCTCCACTGCTGCTGGTATCCATTCACTGGTACCCTAGTGGACAGTTCGCTTCGGCTTCAGGCTGGCCTCTTTCGCTTCCAAAGCGGTACCACCTTTGCCCTTATGCGTTGCCGGCCAAGAGCACCCCGGCAGAGAGTCCTCACTCCCATTGAGGCTCCTGCTCTGGGCGTCCGGCCCCGCAGTTTGACGCGAAAGCCTTGGGCTGCGTCGACTCCCTCGCTGCGTCGTTCCTCTGCATCCGATATTCTGCACTTCCATCGCCTGTCTTGGGCAGTTTTCGATGCACCTCCACGACCAGCCAAGGGTACTTCTTCTTGACTACAACTATCAGTCACACACCCAGCTTTCGTATCTTTCCTAGATACACTGGATGTGCCTGTAACGCTCTTCGACTGTCGTTCCCTCAGCTCCTTTGGGTTTCGCTCAACAGTCGGTACATCAGTCCTTTGCCCGTTGCGATGTTATCCTGCATCCTAGAACTACTCCCTTCAGGGTAGTTTCCGTGTACGTTCGCCAAAATACACCGCCCAGTGGATCTGCCAAAAGGTATTCTTCGAGGTCTGTCAATTCTCTGCTGCTACTGCTGCTGGTTTTTGGGATCTTGGCGGAGCAGTGACCTCCCTGGGTTTGCTCGGCCTCACCTTCCACCCTAACGTTAGCATCCGCAGTACTGGCGAGGCAGGGACCCCTCAGGGTTTGCCTGGCCTCTGCTCCACATAGCTGGTTGCATTCGTAGTTCCGGCGAGGCAGGGACCTCCCTGGGTTTGCCTGACCACTACTTCTGTCTGCTGCTGTGCCTCCCCCTTGTTGGCCGGGCAGGGACCCCTCTGGGTTTGCGCGCATCTGGGTTCGGCTTCAATCGTTGACTGAGGGTTTCGATCACACACGATTCCCTCAACATTCGTTGGCTGAGGGTTCCGATCACACACGGTTCCCTCAACATTTGCTACCTGCTGGTTGACCAGACCTGAATCCCATTGACTTTAACTACCAGTCACGCTATCACTTGGAGTACCCATCCTAGGTACACTGAAAGCGCCTGTAACATACGTCAATTCCCGTTTCCTCAACTCTCGTTGATTTCGCTCTACTATTGAGTTGGAATGTTTACAAGTCGGAAGCACAGTAGTGAAGCTGCTCTTCCTTTCTGGAAGTACTCCCTTCCTGCTCTGAGGTATACCTCTTTCACAAGTCTTCAACTTGCTCAAGACAACTCGTTGTCTATTTGAGAACATACCTCGCGACATCTTATTCGCCTCTCCGATACGACGCATGAATTTCTCCAGCCTCTGTGGTTGCTGTGGTATCTTAACTATTGTAGAAATTGAATTGCTACTTACTTCGCCTTCGTTCTCTTCAGGCAACACTGTGCCGCTTTCTTGTGGTCCAGGTGGTTCTTTTTTCACTTTTTGTTGATGTCCTGTAGTCGCAGTGTGGATCTCGTCCACTCTTCGCTGCTTCTCCTTTTGTTCTACGTCGCTGAGTCGTTGTTCAAAGGCACAGGTCCCTTCAACCTGTCCTGCCCTTCATTGACCCCTGAAAGAACTTTTGGTCCACCAGACTTGAGTCCCCTTGATGTCTGGCTTTCCTTGACGGTGTCGCCTACTAACTCTTCAGACCTAAGTCCCATCGAGTTTTCGAAAACTAGGCCACCTGACCTGTCAGATTCATTGACTTTTTCTGGTTTTGGCCACTTGATCCGCAGAACTAAGTCCCCTTGACTCATTCTGGGTTTCCTCGTTTGTACGTTTTACGCCCGCCGGCGACTCAACTACCATTCCACCTTTAACGCTCGCCGGCGGTCCAGGCACAAATCTCCCCGATTTGTCCTGCCTTCCCTCGATGGGTGGACTTTCCACCTTCTTTGGAACACGTCCCTCTGGACGTACCCCCTCCTCGACAGACAGTGCATTTTCACTGCCTGTCCTTCGCCTGGGAACCGCTTTCGGAAGCCCTCTAGCAATTTGTAACATTTTTTTTTGTAGTATCTAATCCTGCTAACACACACATGTGTGTTATTTCTATCACATTTAAAACATTTTTTTTATATTTACATTTATCCAGTTTATACATTTCCTGTTATTGGGTGTACTTATGCCTGTTGGAAATAAATAACTATCTATCTTGCCGTGATGGGTATCCACTGCTCCTTTCTTGGGGCCTAGCCTCGCTACGCTGGTCGTGTCTGGCTCCTATCGGCTCCTGTCTTTGGAGACGGGGCTTAGGCGGGTTCACTCTGTGACCCCCTTTGTTGTTTCTCACGTTGTCACGACGAGGCCATCTGTCCTCGTGTTGAATTTTCTTCACTGGGTCCTGTCATTGACCCTCTTTGCTGTTGTTGCTGCCTCTTAGCAGTGACTCTACAGCCACCGCTTTCTGGGTCAGCTCTTCTATACTTGTAAATGTGTGCAGCTGGAGGTGTACTTTGATCTCTGCACACGTTCTATTCAATATCAGCTGGACTATCCGCTTTTCTTCCATTTCTGGGTATAGCCTCCTGGCTAACCCGAGCTTATGCAATATGAAATTTGTTATGGGCTCGCCGACCCCGTATAGGTTGCTCTCTAACGAACTGACTAGCAGTTCGTTGTCAAACCTTTCCTGTAATCGGTTTGCCCAATCTGGGGTCATATTTCTATATGGTGCGAATCACGCTGCTGCCGCACCCTTCAGCCATTGTCCGGCCATACTGACCCATACTGTAGGGTGGAGATCTGTCAGCTGTTCTTCTGCCTTCTTGCAGAAGTCGATTGGATCCTCGTGATCCAATCCGCTGAATGTTGGAGAGGGGATTCTGATTTTTTTCCCATTCTGGGAATCACTTTCCACATCCATCTGTGGCTCTTGCCGTTTTTCAAGAACTGTCACCAATCGGGTGAACAGCTCTTCGATTCTGTCATGAGGCTTTTCTGCCTCGAGAACTTCTTCAATTCCCTCGCCGATTCTTCCAAAAGGTATTCGTGCGGCAGGCCATGAGGGTTGTACCTCCTGTACACCCCCTTTGCCTATCCCGCACCCTCTCCTATAAAACAATCCTGCCTTCTCTGTATTTTCGAGGTTTCGGACCTCTTGTTCATTATCAGTACCCGCCCAGTACAGGTTATCTGAATTGAAATCGTTAGGCGCCAGAGAGTTTTTGAGATATTCGGGATCACTCACAACCCGTGTTTCGACCATTGTCAACCCCTTTAGGGTTCGGGTTGGTCCTCTGACCTCCTCGTGCTCGTGCTCGAGCACGTCCTCGTACTCGGGGGCGGGGGTGTGTCTTTGCACATCACACCCGCCGTTACGACACCCTGTTCGTCGCATCGGCCTCCTGGCCTCCCCGACCTGAACCTCAGGGATTTCGAGGTCCAATTTCCGTCGATGCGCGACGTCAGGCTTTCTGTTGGCTAGCTTATTGTAACTTAGTATTTGTTGGATTAACTGCTCCCGTTGTTGGCTCGTGATCGCTGCCTGGGTAGTACACTGGCCCCGCCATGAAACCATGCCCAAGCCTCTTTCGGCTTCGAGGTGACCTCCTGGCCTTCCACCACCCCCTAACTCTTCCGTTAGGACACCAGTTTCGGACTCCTTCGAAACGTGATGCGCTCTTACGCGCAACACGTCCCACTCCTCCCAGGAACCGCTAAGGGTTGCTGGGGGCATCGCGACGCCTGGCGTCGGACGTCCTTAACTGCGTCGGTTTCCATTGTTTCACGAGCCTGTCCATTCTCCAATACATTTCTACGTTCAACGCCCGCCGGCGACCCTAGCTTTAGTTCTCCAACTCCAAGCTGTCCTACATCGTTTCTGCGTTTAACACCCGCCGGCGATCTTAGCTTAAATTCCCCAACTCCAAGCTGTAGTTCTTCGTTTCTGTCTTTAACGCCCGCCGGCGATTCGTTGAAAAATTCCACGTTGCTTTCGAAACACACTGTGTTTCGAAAGTCTTGTCCGGGTTCCATTCTGCACGAACTCTTGTTCCGGATTGACAATGATTTTGTGGTTTCCAAATTCGTCAGTAGCACAGGATAGCTGAACACCCTGTACATTGTCACTTTAAGTGTTTCCACGTATGTGGCCACCATCTCCGTAGCTTTGAAATTACTCCTGTTAGGCAAAATTGTCGTGTTAGGAGTGAATCGACCTGCCGGTTCAATCCGTCGGTTAAATTCGTCGATTTGGGCCCAGGATTGGGAAAAAACATGTTTTTTTGAAAAGAACAAAACATGTTTTATTTGAAAAACATAAAAAAACACTTTTTTTATCAATGGATCATAACTGTTTTAATTGCCTTGTTTAAAACATGTTTTATTCATGTTTTAAACACGTACGTAGGTATAAAATGGAACAAAATAATTAAAAATCAAAAAGTACTTCATTTATTGTAATCATAATTATTATTTATTTATAAAAACAGTTTCTAAGTTAAGATTCAATCAAGTTCAATCAACTTCCCTTCTCTAATCTTCAACTGAACCCTCAACTTCCATAATCTGAAGTTTCTCAAGCGAACTGTGTTGATTAAGAGCCCTCATAATTGCAACCAATTTAGCAGTTTTCTCTATCCCGAGCTTGTTTCTGAATTTTGTATGAACCAGTCCGAATGTCGAGAATAACCTTTCAATTTCTGCGGAAGAAGGAGTAAATAACTGACACGTAATTTCGAGCATCCCTGGATCCACTTTATAACTCTGTGATTTCCACCACACAGACACATGTGTTTTCACTGAAAGATATTTATTAAACATGTATTCCAAAAAAGGATAACTTCTCGCACGGTACGTCAGGACATCTTTCATGGCATGCGGACAGCTTGAATCTAAAAACTCCATGCCTATTGTGTCCTCCTCTTCTGATAGATCTTCTCCATTATGATTGGGGTCTGATATATAAGCAGCGAAATGTGCAGGTTTCATTGTGGCTTTAAATCTTGCTTTGAGTTTGTCTGCTTCTTCTGGCAACCAGTCCGATGAGAGTAAATCGTTCCATATACGTATACAATCACTTAGAACGCACATGTCTTTCTGAATGAGATCAAGATCTCTGGCTATTTGTTTTTTCAGCTTTTTGAGATAGTTCTTTACATTTTCTTTGAACTCAACATCTTTGACGTTCCTTACGATTGTTAAATCTAATACACTCCTGTGCTCGCTGGATACTTTCATAAGACAGTGCCAGTTGTAGGATTCGAGACAATCTGGTAATGTATTCCAGCGAACATTTTGAGGTGGTACAAGTGCTTTTCCACCAGCCTCCTTGTATTTTGCTTGTGGAAAATGATGATACTCAAAATACTTTAAAATCTTTTTTACATTACTTTTCATCTCCGCCTCTTCAATATCCTTGGCAAATAAATTGATTAAATGAGCAGAACACCCATATGTTATAACATCGCCAATCTGATCATCTTCTAATTCCATTAGTTGTCTTCGCATTTTTGCCATATCAGCGGCGTTGTCAGTTACGAAGCTACGTACATTGCATCCAAAATTTTGTCACTTTTTAATGCTGTCTATTGCTAGAGTTAAGAGATGATCACTAGTGTGACTGTTGCTAGAAGTGTCTATTGTATCTATGAGGTAAACGCTATCATCATTTTCAGTAGTGGTCGCACTAACACACACAATAGGCTCATTGCGTATGTTACTCCAACCATCAAGAGCCATACAAACCACTTTTCCTTTCAAATTCTTTCCATGTTTCATTTTACGGTATCATATACTTCATCCAGCAGTTTTCCGCCTATATTTTTTCTGTTTGGTGGTAAATAGCCTGGTCGAGATAATTGCATCATGTTGATAAATTCAGGATACTCAGAGTGCCGAAATAGAGTATTTGTGGCGTAAAAATATCTTGCAACCTGAATATCAATTTTATGTTTCTCGTTTTCCGATGTTTTCACTATGTATTGTGACATTGAGCCTCTTGAATAAGTCTTCGACAGTGTCGGCACGGATGGAGTCTGACTCGTTTTCTCAGCAGTTGGGTTGACATTGATTAGCATTCCATCAGCACCGCAGCCTAGAAACAAAAAAACTCATAAATACACTGTAGTCTGTAACCTACGAATACAAAATAAAATAATTTGCCTGGTTTTCCGCCCTTCAATTATTCAAGGTTATCATAGTTTAATGAGAAAGAAGTTTTAATGTTCCAGGTTGCATTCTTTGTGTAGTGTACTATATAAAGTTATATTCGAATATGTCAAGGCTGGGTGTTTGTTTTAGCGTGGAGGAAGAAGAAACAGACAAATAAGAATAATTTGAAATGTCAATAAGCAAATATAAATAGGTAAAAGTATAAATGTTTCTAAAACTGAAAAAATAGAACAAAATGACATTATTTTTCGCTGATCACTGATAGATAGTTAAGGTTGTATACATTTACTTTCTTACCATCATCACTTGAATCATTTTTACAGATCTGTATTTTTGAAGAAGAGGTTGATGCACTCGAATTTCTAGATGCATAATCTAAACACTTTTCCAAATGTGCCCTCATACGAGCAATCAGGCCCACCATGTTTGTCCTGCAATACTTGCATTGCGCTCTGAGTGTTTTTCCGCCAACTCCAGTGGTAGACCTCGAAGAAGCTGGAATTTCTATAAAGTTCCGCCGAAATGGGTCTTTCTTCCGCCCAGTTAACATATTTTCTTTCAAAATAACACGCCACACCGTTATTGTATATTCAAACAAAAAAGTACGTGTTCACATTTCACAAGCAAAACATGAATTGATCCATTGATTTGATCGATTTCGTTCGGCTTTCATTCTATCTAGTTGAACGAAGGCAAGCCGGGAAATCCCCGCGTTTTACGAACATTCGCCGCATTACCGCTTGCCAGTCGGGGGAATCCCATCTAGTAATATCGAAGTTGCCAACGAAGTTGCCATACCATAAAATGAGTTTCTTAGTATTTTCTAACTAAATGTGTGTGTGTTTTAAACATGTTCAAAACAAATTGTTTTTAATTATGTTTTAAACGTGATACGTATTTTTGTAGTGTTTTAATCAGTGTTTTAAACGTATGTTTGAAACAAATGTTTTAAACATTGCCAACCCTGTTTGGGCCGTTTCTCCCGCATAAGTATTCTGTCCGCTCGCTGGTTTTGCGGCCGATCTCAGCATAGGGAGTTTTCTTGATGCATTTAGCATCGCGCGGAGCCCTAATTGGGGGGCGCTCTGTGTCCTGGTACTTATCCTGTTTTCGGGAAACATCTCCTGATGTTTCCTGACGTTGTTTTCCTCCTGAAAACTCTTCTCATTTTCCTCTGGAAAATGCTGTTCTGCTGGATTTTTGGAGTTTTGAATTCGACTAGTGTCCTTGTCGTCAAAAATAATACGTTGAGGTAGAAGAGACGACCTCAGGCTAGTCATCTCTGCTGGAGTTTGTAGAATACTGTGTCCAGTGAACATAGATTCCGTTGGGATTCCGCGTCTCTCAGTCGAAGTTGCACTAGGGCGACTAAAATTGTCTGATTCTAGGATAATTAGGTCGAAGTGTGTCACCTCGCGATTTGGCACTTTCGTATCCATTGCAAGTTGCGCTCGCGCTTGCCTGGCCCTAGTCTGCATTCTCGTTTTCAAAAATTCGCTACAATGACTCTGACTTGGAGATAGGCAGAGGAGAGAATTCACGGAAAACTAAAATTTTAAGTTCACTCTTGGATCGCGAAGTTAATTTCCTAACCAAGGCCTACAGAGTTAACTGAGCTAATGATTAAGGAACACGGAACCTAACTGATGAAGCGAACCCTAGGATGAGGGCCGTCCGCAGGATATGGATAAAAGGTTTCGATGTCGTGGAAAAGTCCCAAAGGTTACGTTGAGTCGATAGCCCGAAGACTGATCTAATGATGTCTTGACCCTCCCAATTTTATTCCCGATACACCTCGGCCAGTTAACACCGCAAAGTTAGCCGGATGCCTGGGGTTGGGCAACTTTAGTAGGGACCTACTTTTCCTTGGTAGGATTTTGGCCAAGCAGGAACCTGCATAGACTTAGGTATGGTTGAGCAATCCGAAGAAATCCAAAAAAACCAATCCTCAATACTCCTTAAAATCTCTAGCAAGTCCTAAAAAGAACCAGAGACTCGAATTATTTCGATAAAAATCACCTATTTAGTTCTAATGAGAATTAGAGAAACGAATTCATTTGAAAATACACCAGTAGAATATCTCCAATTCTCCTGTCGAAATCTCTCCTTCAAATAAATCGTAAATATCTAATGATAATCAGAAAATCTCAATATCCAGCCAGAAATCGCAATAATCGCTTGTAGAATACTTTTTAAATATCAACCAAGTAACGTGCTCTCAATTCAAAAATTTTCTGACTTCGATCATAGTCATCTTCATTTTCATCAGAATGGAAATTTTTTCCCTTACCCTTTCAACTGAGATTCGTCAGGAGGACGAATGGTTCATAACGTATGGTGTTTTGGTGGCGACATAAAAGTCAATGACCTCTATGCTGCTCTGGCCTTGTGTACCCCTTCTTGACTGGGGTATTTGATGAACAAATTGTTCATTTTAATAGACGTCGTGGGGCCTTCACTCAACCGACGGAGCCTTCTGAATCGAGTGGGGTCGTCTATAGTATAATCTACAGGTTTTCTAAATAATGGGTTATCATGAGTTTCCGCTGACTCGAAAACTCTCTGATTTCTCGACTGAATGGACTGCCGTATATTTAACAGCTTCAAATCTCTGCGGATGGCTTCATTCCGCACGAACCATGGAGCATTCACCAGCATCCTGAGAAGTTTGTTTTGCAGCTTTTCCAAAATGGAGAGGTTTGACGGGCAGGGTTGGCAATGTTTAAAACATTTGTTTTAAACATACGTTTAAAACATTTGTTTTAAACATACATTTAAAACACTGATTAAAACACTACAAAAATACATATCACGTTTGAAACATAATTACAAACAATTTGTTTTGAACATGTTCAAAACACATAAAAAAATACGTAATACTTTTAGTTAGAAAATACTAAGCAACGCATTTTATGGTACGTTTTTTACCAAAGAGTTGGCAACTTCGATATTACTAGATGGAATTCCCCCGACTGGCAAGCGGTAATGCGGCGAATGTTCGTAAAACGCGGGAATTTCCCGGCTTGCTTTTGTTCAGCTAGATAGAATGAAAGCCGAACGAAATCGATCAAATCAATGGATCAATTCATGTTTTGCTTGTGAAATGTGAACACGTACTTTTTTGTTTCAATATACAATAAGGGTGTGGCGTGTTATTTTGGAAGAAAATATGTTAACAGGGCGGAATAAAGACCCTCTTTGACGGAACTTCATAGAAATTCCAGCTTCTTCGAGGTCTACCACTGGAGTTGACGGAAAAACACTCAGAGCGCAATGCAAGTATTGCAGGACAAACATGATGGGCCTGATTGCTCGTATGAGGGCACATTTGGAAAAGTGTTTAGATTATGCATCTAGAAATTCGAGTGCATCAACCTCTTCTTCAAAAATACAGATCTGTAAAAATGATTCAAGTGATGATGGTAAGAAAGTAAATGTATACAACCTTAACTATCTATCAGTGATCAGCGAAAAATAATGTAATTTTGTTCTATTTTTTCAGTTTTAGAAACATTTGTAATTTATAATCGATAAATAATAATTGATATTGCCGGTCCTGATACTTTTACCTATTTATATTTGCTTATTGACATTTCAAATTATTCTTATTTGTCTGTTTCTTCTTCCTCCACGCTAAAACAAACACCCAGCCTTGACATATTCGAATATAACTTTATATAGTACACTACACAAAGAATGCAACCTGGAACATTAAAACTTCTTTCTCATTAAACTATGATAACCTTGAATAATTGAAGGGCGGAAAACCAGGCAAATTATTTTATTTTGTATTCGTAGGTTACAGACTACAGTGTATTTATGAGTTTTTTTGTTTCTAGGCTGCGGTGCTGATGGAATGCTAATCAATGTCAACCCAACTGCTGAGAAAACGAGTCAGGCTCCATCCGTGCCGACACTGTCGAAGACTTATTCAAGAGGCTCAATGTCACAATACATAGTGAAAACATCGGAAAAGGAGAAACATAAAATTGATATTCAGGTTGCAAGATATTTTTACGCCACAAATACTCTATTTCGGCACTCTGAGCATCCTGAATTTATCAACATGATGCAATTATCTCGACCAGGCTATTTACCACCAAACAGAAAAAATATAGGCGGGAAACTGCTGGATGAAGTATATGATACCGTAAAATGAAACATGGAAAGAATTTGAAAGGAAAAGTGGTTTGTATGGCTCTTGATGGTTGGAGTAACATACGCGATGAGCCTATTGTGTGTGTTAGTGCGACCACTACTGAAAATGATGATAGCGTTTATCTCATAGATACAATAGACACTTCTAGCAACAGCCACACTAGTGATCATCTCTTAACTCTAGCAATAAAAAGTGACAAAATTTTGGATGCAATGTACATAGCTTCGTAACTGACAACGCCGCTAATATAGCAAAAATGCGAAGACAACTAATGGAATCAGAAGATGATCAGATTGACGATGTTATAACATATGGGTGTTCTGCTCATTTAATCAATTTATTTGCCAAGGATATTGAAGAGGCGGAGATAAAAAGCAATGTAAAAAAGATTATAAAGTATTTCAAGTATCATCATTTTCCACAAGCAAAGTACAAGGAGGCTGGTGGAAAAGCACTTGTACTACACCAAGATGTTCGCTGGAATACATTAGCAGATTGTCTTGAATCCTACGTCAACAACTGGCACTGTCTTATGAAAGTATGCAGCGAGCACAGGAGTGTATTAGATTTAACAATCGTAAGGAACGTCCAAGATGTTGAGTTCAAAGAAAATGTTGAGATCTATCTCAAAAAGCTGAAAAAAATAGCCAGAGCTCTTGATCTCATTCAGAAAGACATGTGCATTCTAAGTGATTGTACACGTATATGGAAAGATTTACTCTCATCGGACTGGTTGCCAGAAGAAGCAGACAAACTTAAAGCAAGATTCAAAGCCGCAATGACACCTGCACATTTCTATCAGAAGAGGAGGACACAATAGACATGGAGTTTTTAGATTCAAGCTATCCGCATGCCATGAAAGATGTCCTGACGTACCGTGCGAGGAGTTATCCTTTTTTGGAATACATGTTTAAAAAAGATCTTTCAGTGAAAACGCATGTGTCTGTGTGGTGGAAATCACTGAGTAAATGGATCCAGGGATGCTCGAAATTACGTGTCAGTTATTTACTGCAACTGCTTCTTCCGCAGGAATTGAAAGGTTATTCTCGACATTCGGACTGGTTCATACAAAATTAAGAAACAAGGTAAGGATAGAGAAAAGTGATAAATTGGTTGCAATTATGAGGGCTCCTAATCAACACAGTTCGCTTGAGAAACTTCAGATTATGGAAGTTGAGGGTTCAGTTGAAGATTAGAGAAGGGAAGTCGATTGAACTTGATTGAATCTTAACTTGGAAACTGTTGTTATAAATAAATAATAATTATAATTACAATAAATAAAGTACTTTTTTATTTTTAATCATTTTGTTTCATTTTATACCTATGTACGTGTTTAAAACATGATTTAAACATGTTTTAAACAAGGCAGTTAAAACAGTTATGATCCATTAATAAACAACGTGTTTTTTTGTTATTCAAATAAAACATTAAGTATGTTTTGTCTTTAAAAAAAAAACATGTTTTTTTTCCAACCCTGTTGACTGGGCGGTTTGTCCCCAAGCACCTGAAGCATACATGGTGACAGGCTTGAACATCGTGTTCTATAGTGAAATCTTATTTTCAAGATTGAGTTTTGAAGTTGACCAGAGGATAGAGTTTAGCTATCCTCATCTGCACTTTGCTCTTGGTATAATCAATGTGATTTGCCCAGGTGAGTCGCCGGTCTCCCAAAGACCTAGGTACTTGACTCACGTTTGCCATTCGATCTCCCTGCCTGAAATCGTGACTGTTGTGTCTGGAGAAACTTTACATCTCCCCAAGTCTATCGCCTGAGTTTTTTCTGGATTCACTCGAATCTTCCAATCAAGGTACCAGCGTTCGAGGTCGTCCAATGCGCCTTGCATGTAGACGACCGCCAACGCCCGACCCATGGAAGAAGCGAGGAGAGCCGTATCATCGGCGTAAAGGGAAACTTTCACGTGATCGAACCTCGGAAGGTCGCTCACGTAAAGGCTGTACAATAGTGGAGACAGCACAGCTCCCTGAGGCACTCTAGCTTCGATTTTCCTGACGGGAGACAGGGTTCCTTCAACTCGGACCTGAAATGTCCTGCCTTTCAGAAAGGACCTAATCCACCGGACCAGACCCCGAGGCAGATCGAAATCGAGCATTTTGTGTAGCAGGCCTTCGTGCGAGACTCGGTCGAAGGCTTCCGAAATATCCAGAAAGACAAGATGGACTGTCTCCTGTTGTTCAGCTCTGAGATATAATTTTCGACCAGTCTCAGGGCCTGCAGCTCGGTGGAGTGTGCCCTCCTGAAGCCGAATTGTTCGTCAGGCAGAACATTTCGGTCTTCAATTTCTTCTGTTAGCCTTTGCAGCACAACATGTTCAGCCAACTTAGCCGTTGAGCAAAGCAGACTGATCAGACGATGATTCTGGGGAAACAGCGGGTTCTGGCCCTGTTTCGGAATCATGCCAACTACGGCATGCCTCCATCTTCAAGGGAAGTATCTGAGAGTGATTGAGCTGTTGATAATGTCCAGCAGGTATCTGATGAAGTTCTCCGGGAGCTGCTTCAACAAGCTGTTGTTGATTAAATCAATTCCCGGAGCCTTCTTGGGTTTGGAGGTCCTAATGTACCCCCTCAGTTCTTCCTCCGAAGCTGGACGGATCACGTCGTCATCATTTTCCCTAAAGATGCGTCGAACCCGGTGTTCCAGCCAGATATCACGGTCAATATCATCATCCGGATCAACGTTAAGTCGAAACTGTCTCTCCATTGTGTCTGCAAAGGCCAACGCCTTCTCGGCGGGGGAGTAGCAGATACTGCGCTATCCGTGAAGAGGGGAGGGAGCGGTTTTCCTCTTCTTGAGCCTGCGGATGACTCGCCAGAGCTCGTCATCCCTAGGTTCGAGCGATTCCAAACACTCACTCCACCTCTCGTTTCTATAGTCAGTGTTTAACCTGGTTGGCCATCCTGCTAGCCGCAGCCTTGTCTCCAGGGTAGAGAGTCCGCCGATAAACTCGTCTGAGTCGATTTCTCTCCCGAATAAGGTTCTTTATCCTGGGAGGAAACTCATTATAGCTCCGCAGGACACTGTCCTGGTTGTGGCTGCGCGGAAAGCGTTGTTCACAGACAATTCGAAATCTGCCACCGCCGCGTCGAGACCGTTGCGAGTTTGAAACGCCTCACGGCCTGTACGTGTCTCCATTAGGTTAGCCTTGAAGGCTTCCCAATCGGTGGATGATCTCATGCGATAATCCTGGGGAGGAGGATCATCACCCAGCATAAGGATGGTTGGATTATGATCTGAGTCAAGTTTCGACAAAGTGTACACTTCGCAAGACATGGAGACGTTCCTGAGCAGTGCGATAGAACGTGGGTTCATCTGGACCCATCACTCGATACTCATGCCTGTCAGCATGCGCATGGAGTGCTCGGCCGTTCGCATTGGTGAGTCTGCTCCACATATTGTGCTTGGCGTTGAAGTCACCAGCAGCAATTGTGGGGGTATTTGTCGACATCAGCAGTTCATCCAGTGATTCTGGGAGTAGACGATTCCGCGGAGGGTTGTAAACTGAGATTAGTCTATGACGACCTCTTCTAGTTGGAGGTCAACGCCCACGGCTTCCGTGCCATGTAACTGATCCGAGTCAATGCCGAATTGTACGTGAGGAAGATTACGTTTGACAAAAATGCCAACTCCTCCAGCACGTCCAACGCGTTCTCTGTGGTAAAAACGGTAGTTTGGAATAGCAAAAGGTTCATTGTGCAGGTGGTTTCCTGCACCAGTGCAACATCGATGTTTTGTTGTATTAGAAAATTCTCAAAATCTAATTTCTTGTTTGAAATACTGTTGGCATTCCAAAATACAACCTTAAGAGAATTAGGCAATGTTGGTTGTCTAGCCATTAACAGGTTCCAGTTAGCACGTTGGTGTTCACCGTAAACATCATTTCGAGTACGGGGAACTGAATGAAGAGTTTTTTTATCTGGTCCAGAGCGGAACAGGTGTTACTAACCTTCGACGGGCGGGGACTACTGGGCGCCTCGGTCGGCCTGGCGGAGGTGTTACCGCTATTGGCCGCTCCTGCGTAGCTCATTCCCGGGCGTGTGCCAGATGCTCCGGCAGGATGCTTTCCAGGTGTGGGTGTATTTCGGGGAGCATTTGCAGCTACTTTGGTCCTCCTGCGAACCCTGGGGAACTCAGGACAACCGCGGTAGTTTGCAGTATGCACAGCCTTGCAATTATTGCACTTGGGCAGATCTGCTCGTGGCTTCTTGCACTCACCTGAAAGGTGTCTGCCGGCGCATTTGACGCAAATGGGAAGAGCTAGGCAGTTCCGTTGGCTATGCCCGAACCGCTGACATCGGTGACACTGCCCTACCAGTGTTTTTTGGTGTTGGGGCTCAACCTTAACTTTAACGTTAAGGAGATCCCGGATATCTTCCAATTTTGGTTCACTTGAACCAAAACCAGGGGAAGCGGTCGATTTCCTCGCAGCATCCTGGTGACGGATGATGGTTGGAAATCTTTTTCAACCAAGGCGTCCTCGATGTCAGCGGTCTTCAGATGTTCCGGGACTCCTCTGAAGATGGCTCTGATTTGCCTGTCTTCAGGTGAGGTATACGTGTGGTGGGGAATGTTTTTCCCTCACCAATAGTTTGGACATACTCCTGTAGTCCTCGGCCGAAGAAGGCTGAACCTTAATGCCGTCAGCCATGTTTACTGCCTTGGTAGAGTTCACCTTATGAAAGGCAGCCAGCTTTGTGAATTGAACCCACTTGTCCTTCTGGCGAAAGACAATTGGGGAAACGCGTGTTTTTCTGGTGCTTTGGGGCACCTCAGGACGCGGAGAGAGAGAGGAGCTAGTTCCCTGATCGTTGGGGTTTTCAACCTGATTTAGATTTTGGGTTGGCTGTTTTGGGCCACCCTGTATAGTCGAAATCGATTTTTCAGACCAACATTTCATGGTCACCTTCGATGGAAGACTCTGTTGTTGAGAGTTCTGACTCTGAAGTGTTGTTCTTGGCTTCGTCTCGGAGCTCTGACATCTTTTGAGCCACTTTTTTGGGCTTGTTGCTGGTATTTTTGTTTACTGGAGCGACTGATTCAGATGGAAGAGGAGGAAACTCTTCTAGAAGGCGACGCTTTCTGTTGGCCGGTTCTTGAGGCTTGATCGTATTGTCGTCGTCGTTTGTTTCAGACTGAGCAGAGAGGGTGGTGCCGACGGGAGTATCTCTGGAGGATACATTCCGTGACGGACGCTCGAGAAGCTCCTTGGCCTCTGGTGGAGGGCCAGAGGGCTCCCGAACTGCCGCCACGGGCCCAGGCGATCAGCAATAAACCCATGAAGGTAATTACTTCACCCCTGTCCCTGGTCATCAGGCTGTCAAGCAGTTCCTCCATACTGCTGTCAAAAAACTCACACCCTTTAATATCCCAAGGGTAGGCGATGAACAGTTCCGTGAGAGTATAGTTTGAACGCACTCACCAGAAGCCTGGAGGGTCCTTGCGCACTACAAACAACGCACTCACTAATAGGAGATATGTAACTACTGGTGAATGGCTGATCATCCACCAGAAATAGTCGTATTTGTGAAAAAAACTTCGAAATTATCGCAGCGAAAAATATTCTGTATGTCAGTTTGACAGCTAATTTCAGAATCATCTGACTTCGAATGTGAAAATCTTCATATTTATACATTCTGGACGCGCTATGTTCCGCTAATCGAAACGCTCAAAAAATCACGTTCTGTTTCGATCGACCAGAAAATCAATAATCATCCGATATCTTCCAGCCAATCAGACGTCAGTTGGTGCCTGGGGGTGAGGTGCCTTCAGGGACTTTCGTTGTAAACAACGGTCGGTCATTCCCGGGAATACTCGGAATTTTAAAAAATTTGTCAAAAATTTTTATTACATTTTCGGGTAATATTCATCGATCCGAATCGAAAAGTCAAATAACATTTTTCGATATTCTCATTCCTTATGGCTGTGAAATGTGTGATCTTTTTTTATTTCAAATCTAAATAAAATCTGACCCTCTCACGTTAGAGACGTGATTGAGGTGTCAAACGAAAGCTAGTTGAGAAGGCCATCGATAGTTCTTCGAAGAAAGTACGATTTCCCTATCTAAATAACTGAAAAAGCCATTTTTCAGAAAAATCGTCTTTTTCCCTATTTAAAATTAGCGAAAACTACTAATCTTGCAAAAGATTTTCCCTAACACATAGGAAATGATATCCCACATCTTAATTTCAATGAATTAAGTTGAAATATCATAGAAAAACATAATTTCCAAGTTTCGAGTTGTGCTCTAAGAATAGGCGGAGCTTGCACTGAGGCTCGGGAAACAAAACCAAACAGTTTTGTTTCACGACAAGGCTACAACATCTTGAGCGATCATCAATATGGCTTTCGGAAACAAAGTTCAACAGATGACCCGCTACCATATGTCATCCATATTTGGAATAACGCNTAATGACTAACAATTTGTTTAGACATCCCAAAAGGTCATCTGATTATTATGTAGTTTATTCTAACAATTCCAAGAAAAATCCTCAATACAGCTATTTTAGATTTCCCAAAGATGAAGATAGGTGAGTTCAATATAAATAGATTTCATAGCTATTCACTACATTTTTAATGGAAAGTTCAAACCCATATATCCTATAAAATTTTCAGGTGTAACAAGTGGAAAGTAAAACTAAAAGTAGTGCAGCAGGGTTCCTATTATTCAGAACAATGTTATAAACGGTTCAGAGTCTGTAGTGCCCACTTCAAAGAGCGATTTTTTTAAGCATACAAAAAATAAACTGAAAAGGAAAGCTGTTCCAACCATATTCGAATAATACATTCCAGTGGAGAGAGTGGAGCATCTTCTGGTAAATATAAAATTTTTTCTTCACATCGAAATTACATGTTATATGGAAATATAAAAATGTTCAATGACTTCACTAATTGTATATAGTGTTTATTAACAAATGTTATGTATTTCTTTTACAGGAGATTGTATGCAAACATCAGCTGTCTTGAAATATGTTCCTAGTACAAGCTTTGCCAACTTTATTTAGAGGGTAATTTTTTGTTTTCCCTGTTTGATTGTCAAGGCGTATTCAAGCAAGCCAACTTAACTTATGAATAACTTATCAACTTAAAAAAATTAATTACCAGGATCAAATGAGGGCATTCAGTACAAGCTTTGCTGAACCTCATTCTGAAGGTATTCCTTTTTTTAAGCTCTTTTTTAATTTGCTGTGGTTTTTGCCTGCCTGTATTATAATTGTAATATGAGCATTGCTCATTTGTGGATTATTCTTCACCATATTGTTATCTGTATGTAATTTTATGCCACATACAAGGTTTGTAACAACTAGGTCCATTTGTTGTATATAAAAATGTAATAGTTTGTACTTATATTTTAAAATGTATTCAAGAGGTGTATTAGTAGCAGATACAAGTTATATATTTTCGTCCAGGGCACAATGGAGAAATAAATGAATAATTCAATTAAATTGTTGTATTCTTATTTGTAGTATATTTTCTGGATGTCATTTATCAAACAAAAATGTGCCGATACTCATTTCCAACAATAGTCAGATTATCAGTATATTTTAACAGTTTGATATGTAACCATTGAATTATTTTTTAAATCAAATATTTATCGACAAACCAAATATCGAATATTAGTAATTATTCTGCAGGAATTCCAGCCCAAAATCCCATGTATTTTCTTATGGCGCTTCATTCTGGTCCTTTTTGGACCTCAGGCCCACTTCACACGAAAGGAGTATCTGCGTCAAAATATATCATTTAAGGAAAAAAACATGTCGATTTAAAATATGATATCAATGTGTATACAGGGCATTCCAAAATACATCATTTGAAAAAAAACATGTCGGTTCAACAGAAGTCTAGCGTTCCAACATGTCGGAACTCTCATATCTTTGTTAACCAAGTTAGCATCATCAGGAGAAGAAGGAGATGGCACCAAAGATGTCGAGGAGTTACGTATTGTGGAGTTAACATTCGAAAATGGGAAAAGCGACCGTTTTACAAACGTTTCGACTGTTTTGCGTGCCACCGTTTTGCGTGCGTTTTCGACCATTTTCGATCGTTTTCGATATTTTGCGTACGTTTTAGATCGTTTTTCGTGCGTTTTCGACCGTTTGCGTGCGTTTATTCGTTATGGTTTCATCGTTATTGTCGTAACCGTTTTTCGGGTTTCAATATGACAGTCATTTATCACTTAACGCGTTTCGCTAACCAAGTGAGCATCATCAGGAGATGACTAAAATCCGTGCTTTGTCGTATGAAGGTTTGTTTTGCGACTTTTCAGACCTTTGAACGGAACCTTGTGGAACACTCAGCTTAAACTTCTGTTACAGAGTGGTGTCGGTCAGCCAATCAGAATGGATGAATCAAATATCACTCGATTGATTGTGTTAGATGAAATTGAACTGAAGAATGAAGGTCGAATAATAATAATGATAGTGATAAAACATTAAAACTTTGAAAGTGACGTAGTCAGCGTGAGAAGTGGTAGAAAATGTGTGATGATTTGTGGAAAGGAATGATTCATTAGAAAAAAAATGGCGCAACTGTCAGAAAGGCACTGAGTTGTATATTCACTAATAATGATCGGATCGTCGCGTACAGCACGTCAAATGAAAGGATAAGAAATGCAGAATTTAGTTGAATCTCAACGTGCAGCACATCAAATGGAAGGGAAACGAATACAGAGTGTACCGACAAAGAAACTGAATGTTGGGTTATCAACAACTATAAGTTTATTCCAATTGCAGAAGCTTGATGCAAAACGCAGGATTTATTGACAAAGAAAATGAAAAAAATCATTGTATACTGAAACATATGATATATTTGGATTCCTTAGGGTGAAAAGGTTTCGAATCCATCAAAAAACGACCACTTCCGTTTCATTTTACTTCGTTCACATGTCATGAAACATAATCGATCATTTGTCGAAGTCAAAAGGTCCTTATAAACTATTTTCATTATACTTGCAGCAACAGACCGATGTGGGTACTCATTTCAAATTATTTCATTTGAAGGTTATGAAAAGTATAATATACAGCGTCCAATGTGAAATAGCATACAAAGAATTGCACATTCAAAGAAAATCATTGAACATATTTGAAATTTAAAGTTGTTGGGTTATGAATAGCTACGAGTGTAATCCAATTGCAGAAGTTTGATTCAAAACTCAGAATTTGTTGACAAAAAAATGAAAAAATCATCGTATACTGAAACATATGTTATTTTTGGATTCCTTATGGTGGGAAGGTTTCGAAGCCATCAAAAACAGGTCACTTCCGGTTTTCACTTCCGGTCGTTCGATTCCGATGATTTTGACATGAATGGATTCGTTTGGATGCCAAAAAACATAGTTAATCATTTTACAAAGTCAAAAGGACCTCATAACCTATTTTCGCTATACTAGTCGCAACAGGTCGTTGTGGGTACTCATTTCAAATGATTCAATTTGTAGACTATAAAAAATATAATATCGAGCGCCTTATGTGAAACAGCATAGGAAGAATTGCAAAGAGAATTATTGAAAAACTCCGGATCGTCACGTACATCATGTCAAATGAAAGAAGAAGAATTGCAGAATTCATCGACAACGAAAAAACAAATATGGTGCAACATGTCAGAAGGGCACTAGCCCACATATTCATTAATGATTGTTGAATCTCAACGTGCAGCACAACAATTGAAAGGAAAACGAATGCAGATTTCATCGACAGAGAAAAAACAAATCTGGCCCAATATGTCAGAAGGGCACAAAGCCACATTTTCGATAATAATTGTCGACGTACAGCACATCAAATGAAAAGAGAAGAAATGCAAAATTCATCGACAGAGAAATACAAAGATGGCACAGTATGTCAGAGGGACACTAAGCAACATCTTTGTTAATGAAAGTTGGATCTCAACGTGCAGCACATCAAATGAAAGGAAAACGAATGCAGAATTCATCGACAGAGAAAAAAAACGGAGACGATGCCAAGAGGGCACAAAGTTGTATCTTCACTAATAATAGTCGCATCATCACATGTAGCACTTCAAATAAGAGGGAAAAAAAGCAGAATTCATGTGTTTGTTGCGCTATTCAAATCCAAGGTGACATGGATCAATGTCAACGCTGAATAGCATCTAACAAAGACTCTTTGATTTTCTTTTGTTTCATTTCAGAATATGTCATCACTAATTTTTATATTCATACCCAAGTGACATTGATCACTGCCAATGTCGAATCTGCATCCGGAGATATGCAGTTCTCAAAGCGACGAAACAAAGGCTCTTTGTTTCATTTTAAAATATGTCATCACTTATTTTACTATAAATACGTCATGCATGGCGAAATGAGTTAGTTGCATCCGTTGAAAGTGATACCAGTGACAAGTGCACCGATTCTATTTGAAAGTAAGTGTTTTAGGTTTGACTTTTTCCTCAGATGAATTTATTCAAATGTAATTTAATTGAAAATTGGTGAGAATTGTTGAATCATTTGATTTCCAAAATTTTTCTCGATATATATATGTTGGATGATTTCAGTCAAATGTTTTACATGTCGTGGTTTGTTTGAAATAGTATTCGCATATATTGTGAATCAAAACATAAATCTTTCATTTTTTATTTTTCGCAGATGGATTTACAAAAGTTGAATGCAAGTTCGGTCGTGAAGAGAAAGCCAAGTATCAAAGCAGCAGATTCGCCTATGGAGATGCCGCAGAGGATATTCACTGCCAAAATCGTGAAAGGAAAATTTGGTGGGGCGGTCTTGTTAGATTTGGGAGATTAAGTATCATTTCTGCCCCACCGAGTGACGGAGGCGTATCGTCCTCACTTAGAAGAATTTTCATCAGGAAAATACGCTATTGTGTTCAAAGGGTTGATGGACATTGGAAAACCGAATCGTGTCGTTTCATTTGAAATTGTACGAAATTAAGGGTAGTACTGTTTCCAATTTTTTCTCCATTTAATAGGCAAAGAGTTTGTGGTTGTATACAGTATTTTTCTTTCGGCTTTAAAATTCTCATTCATAGATATGATCTGCATAAAGTAGTGTTTTCATAAAACATTTTCTCTTCATTTAGTACGTGCAGAATATGTGTTTTAAATTCATTATTTTGAATGAAACTTGATTTTTTTATTTTCATTATAAGTGTACCAATCACTTCATGAAATACACTGAAAAAAATACAAAAGTATTTTTTTTTGTGTATGTTTGTACTGAAAATCGAATTTATTCCAGAATGATACATCATCAACGTGTGCAGTATCAGTCAGAGTCATCTCAACAACAACATTCAAAACCGTCATAACAACCTTTCCAGAACGAGTTTCAAATCTCAGCAGTTTTCATTTTTTTCAGTTTATAGTTGCACATTATGAGGCTAGAATTCGTCAATATTCAGGGATTTGTTGGACAGACTGCGCCTATCCAATATATACACAACCGTAGTGAATTTGGAAGACTTTGAAGATTCATGGTGGTGTATTCCAAAATTGGAGGAAAACACGCCGTTCTGTATGGGTCATTCCAAAGGAAATTTGTTCAGCTGCAGTCTCAATAGAGTTGATATTTTATATAAGTGGCTTTATAATATATTACCAAAATAAATAAAATACATATCACACACATCTTTTTTGGAAAATGAAAAATTATCTTATACCGGGAAAGTTGTCAAAAATATGCAATAACAAAAAATTATATACCAGATTTTATAGAGATGACTGAACATAATATTGAAAGATACAAGGTTGACAAAAACAGGACATTTTAGAAATAAAGAAAATAAGTTTGTCTGCCATTTTAAATTCTGATTCGTTGGGTCGATATAACAAAAAGTGGCATTTTATATCTTGAATTTTATTCAGGACATTATNTCTGGACGCGCTATGTTCGGCCAATCGAAACGCTCAAAAAATCACGTTCTGTTTCGATCGACCTGAAAATCAATAATCATCCGTTATCTTCCAGCCAATCAGACGTCAGTTGGTCCCTGGGGGTGAGATGCCTTCAGGGACTTTCATTGTGAACAACGGTCGGTCATTCCCGCGAATACTCGGAATTTTCAAAAATTTGTCAAAAATTTTTATTCTATTTTCGGATAATATTCATCGATCCGAATCGAAAAGTCAAATAACATTTTTCTATATTCCCATTCCTTCTGGCTGTAAAATGTATGATATTTTTTGATTTCAAATCTAAATAAAATCTGACCCTCTCAAGTTAGAGACGTGATCGTGGTGTCAAACGAAAGCTAATTGATTAGTCTATCGATACTTCTTCGAAGGAAGCACGATTTCCCTATGTAAATAACTGAAAAAGACATTTTTCAGAAAAATCGACTTTTTCCCTATTTAAAATTAGCGAAAACTACTAATCTTGCAAAAGATTTTCCCTACCACATAGGAAATGATATCCCACATCTCAATTTCAATGAATTAAGTTGAAATATCATAGAAAAACATAATTTTCAAGTTTCCATTTTAAGAAAGATCGAGTTAATACCTATTTAAAATTAGCGAAAACTACTAATCTTGCAAAAGATTTTCCCTACCATATAGGAAATGATATCCCACATCTAAATTTCCATAAACTAAGCTGAAATATCATAGAAAAACATAATTTTCAAGTTTCCAGTTGTGCTCTCAGAGTGGGCGGAGCTCGCACTGAGGCTCGGGAAACAAAACCAAACAGTTTTGTTTCACGACATTACTTCAACTATACCATTCGTTTGTTCATAAAAACACCATCCCACTGAAAATAGATTGATGATAAGTAATGAGCGAAGAGGGCGGTTATATCTGCCAATTAGCCGTATCGTGTCCTTGACTGGAAAATTAGTATACAAAGAGACCAGCTCATAAGTTGAGGACCTATCACCACAGTAAAAAAGAGACCCAGTAAAGTCACTATCCCCACTCTTTGGTATTGAATCACAGAGAGCATGATCAAATTGTCTAGATAATCGGCAACGTTTGCATGTCTCAAATTTTTCACGTAATTTACAGATTTTAATCTTGTGGAATCATGATTAAGATGCCTAGAAGAAGATATTATGATGAAAAAAAGTTTTGTTATGAATGGTTTTACCACTTCGCCAGAAATATTCCAATGTCTGATTTATTTCGTATTGTATTCGTATTTTATCTCTTATACCAGAATCATTATTCAAAACCAGAATACAGTCATTGGAAGTTGACAACCTTCGAATTCTGATGATTTAATTTTCAGTTGAATTTGGATTTAAATTATCAGGTAACCCAGTCACGAATAAATAAGTGTGAAAGTTAACAAGAATATTCAGTTACATTTATATTGAAAGGGTTATATTTTTTGGAGTGACTAATTTTTGGGAAAGAAAGTTTTTGGCTTTCTACTACTCCATGTTGATACAAAAAAATGTGGGAATCTTCCAAAGAAAGAAAGTAATCAATTTCAAAATAAGTAACTCTATATAACTGCATATCTCCGGATGCAGATTCGACATTGGCAGTGATCAATGTCAACTTGGGTATGAATATAAAAATTAGTGATGATATATTCTGAAATGAAACAAAAGAAAATCAAAGAGTCTTTGTTAAATGCCTATTCAGCGTTGACATTGATCCATGTCACCTTGTATTTGAATAGCGCAACAAACACATGAATTCCGCTTTTTTCCCCTTTTATTTGAAGTGCTACATGTGATGTTGCGACTATTATTAGTGTAGATACAACTTTGTGCCCTCTTGGCATCGTCTCCGTTTTTTTCTCTGTCGATGAATTCTGGATTCGTTTCTCTTTCATTTGATGTGCTGCACGTTGAAATCCAACTATCATTAACAAAGATGTTGTTTAGTGTTCCTCTGACATACTGCGCCATCTTTGTATTTCTCTGTCGATGAATTTAGCATTTCTTCTCCTTTCATTTGACGTGCTGTACGTCGACAATTAATAACGAAAATGTGGCTTTATGCCCTTCTGACATATTGGGCCAGATTTGTTTTTCCTCTGTCGATGAATTCTTCATTCGTTTCCCTTTCAATTGTTGTGCTGCACATTGAGATTCAACGAACATTAATGAAGATGTGGGTTATTGTCCTTCTGACATGTTGCACCATATTTGTTTTTTCGTTGTCGATGAATTCTGCAATTCTGCGATGATTTTTTTCATTTTTTTTTGTCAACAAATTCTGAGTTTTGAATCAAACTTCTGCAATTGGATTACACTCGTAGTTATTCATAATCCAACAACATAAATTTCAAATATGTTCAATGATTTTCTTTGAATGTGCAATTCTTTCTATACTATTTCACATTGGACGCTGTATATTATACTTTTCATAATCTACAAATGAAATAATTTGAAATGAGTACCCACATCGGTCTGTTCTGCTAGTATAATGAAAATGGTTTTATAAGGCCATTTTGACTTCGACAAATGATTAATTATGTTTCATGACATGTAAACGAAGTGAAATGAAACGGAAGTGGTCGTTTTTTGATGGATTCGAAACCTTCTCACCCTAAGGAATCCAAATATATCATATGTTTTAGTATACAATGATTTGTTTCATTTTCTTCGTCAATAAATTCTGCGTTTTGCACCAAGCTTCTGCAATTGAAATGAACTTATAGTTGTTGATAACCCAACATTCAGTTTTTTCAATGATTCTTGTTGGATTTGCAATTCTTCCTATGCTATTTCATATTAGGCATTACGCCATCTTTGGTTGTTCTCTGTCGGTACACTCTGTATTCGTTTCCCTTCCATTTGATGTGCTGCACGTTGAGATTCAACTAAATTCTGCATTTCTTATCCTTTCATTTGACGTGAATATACAACTCAGTGCCTTTCTGACAGTTGCGCCATTTTTTTTTCTAATAAATCATTCCTTTCCACAAATCATCACACATTTTCTACCACCTCTCACGCTGACTACGTCACTTTCAAAGTTTTAATATTTTATCACTATTATTATTATTATTCCACCTTCATTCTTCAGTTCAATTTCATCTAACACAATCAATCGAGTGATATTTGATTCCTTCATTCTGATTGGCTGACCGACACCACTCTCTACCAGAAGTTTAGGCTAAGTGTTCCACAAGGTTCCGTTCAAGGGTCTGAAAATTCTCAAAACGAACCTTCATACGACAAAGCACGGATTTTAGTCATCTCCTGATGATGCTCACTTGGTTAGCGAAACGCGTTAAGTGATAAATGACTGTCATATTGAAACACGAAAAACGGTTACGACAATAACGATGAAACCATAACGAATAAACGCACGCAAACGGTCGGAAACGCACGAAAAACGATCTAAAACGCACGCAAACGATCGAAAACGATCGAAAATGTTCGAAAACGCACGCAAAACGGTGGCACGCAAGTCGAAACGTTTGTAAAACGGTCGCTTTTCCCATTTTAAAATGTTAACTCCACAATACGTAACTCCTCGACACCTTTGGGCCATCTCCTTCTTCTCCTGATGATGCTAACTTGGTTTAAAAAGATACGAGACTTCCGACATGTTGGAACGCTAGACTTCTGTTAAACCCGACATGTTTTTTTAAATGATGTATTTTGAAATGCCCTGTATACACATTGATATATTTTAAACCGACATGTTTTTTCCTTAAATGATATATTTTGACGCACCCTGTACACTTCGACGCCATATTTGTTTTCAATGATGTATTTTGAGATACCTTGTACACATTGAGGGATCGCACGTTGAAAACTTACAGCCTCGTGGAACTGTTATGTTTTTTTTCTTCAATGATGTATTTTGACGCACCCTGTACACTTCGACGCCATGTTTGTTTTCAATGATGTATTTTGAGATACCTTTTAACATTGAGGGATCGCACTTTGAAACGATACAGCCTCATTATTCTGTAATGGTTTTTCCTCAATCTGATTCATTATTATTAATATATCACTTTCGCGCTTCCAATTTTCATCGAGTCGTTCACGATTAATTTCAAAACCGGCAACGCTACATTGCCCCATAAACAACAATTTATTGTACAACCGGCAACACCTGATTGCGCCAGCAACCGGTTAACCTCGATACCATCTCCATCTCGCTTTGCATCGATAACGTCACACGCGTCTCTCGCTCTTACACACACATACACATCTTTACATGAAATATAAATTATTTCCCAAATCTAAGTATATTTTACTATCTTCAACAAGATAATGACGATTACAGTCTACGGAAATAAAAAAAATGCTGTCAATTTCGGTCCCGACAAAACTAACGCTATAAATACCCAACATTCGCAGTTACCTTCAATATCTTACGTTGGTGTAGAGGCTAAGGACGATGTCTACCGCGCGGACGATCCAGGTTGGAATCTCATAACTATAAACTTTTTTAATTAAAATCACGTGACTGGAACGTAACAAGGGGGCCGAGGGGTGAGGCAGAGTCGCAAGAGGGCCTGAGCGGTGATGTGGAGTACTAAGGGGGCCGAGTTTCATGCTTGAATCGCTACGATACTCGTTCCATCCTGCGTCGATGACGTCACACGTTTCTCTCTTCCACTCACTAAAGTTTCTCTCTGAAATACTAACCAGCGACGCTCGACCTTGAAGTGTGCCAGAAATCTCTTTGTTCATCTACTGATTTGAATTTCCCGCTCTATGCGCGATAGCTGATTGGTTGACTGAATGACGGTAAAAGTGGAAAAGTGGAGATGGTCTGAAGTGGGCTTTGAAGGCTAAGGCTCAGTTTACACATAATGGACGTCTAGCAGAGACGAGGCGCTGACCTTTACTCCTTTCGTGTGAAGTGGGCCTGAGGTCCAAAAAGGACCAGAATGAAGCGCCATAAGAAAATACATGGGATTTTGGGCTGGAATTCCTGCAGTATAATTACTAATATTCTTGTATTAAATACTGTAAAAAATTAAATAATTTTTCTCTTAGTGTCGTATACAGTCTTGAATCGATACAGATAATAAGTGATTGACACCCGTGGGTTGGGTTACCTATCGGGCGCGTCCCTAGGTGGCGGATAGGGAAATGGCCAGGTGACTGGTAGCCCTGTCCGGGAAGCCAATGTGACCTTACGGACGGGGTCGCCGAACACCTGGTCAGTGGCAGAAATAAGTAGGGTGAGGGGAACCAAACCTCCCAGAAGCCTTTGCGAAACATGCCACCGTAGACCAGCCTAACCAAGCTAAGATGTAAGGAATTGTGCCGACAGCTGAATGGCTGTAGAGTGATATGCGGTTAACGACGATCCCCTTGGGGAACCAGGCAAAACCTCATTATAATCAGCCTTCCTCTGATAATGCGGGGCTGTGCCAGAGTGACCAACTCCCCTGCTACTCGTGAGAACACACATGAATGAAACAAATACAAAAACAGACAGAAAAAACAAAAACCAATCCCGAGGCTGGACAGAAATGCTCAGCTCAATCTATGGCGGTGGCTGGGGATGAACAGAAATGTCCACCCCAAACTATCACTCGGAATGAGGCTGGACATGGTAGATCACCTCGTGATATAATACAAAAGCCAAGAAGTAAGCGCATTTGAGGCGCCGAGGCCAGAAGGAGAAAAAGAGCGAAAGAGGCAGGAGTGGCAGCAACTATAAGTGCACCCTCCTCCTCCCCCACTCCACCTTCAACAGCAAGGGCACTTCCTGCCACGAGCGCCAAGAGTTCCGCCTTGAATAAAGGCAAGGAACCGGCTGTTCCTGCAGGAAAGCTCCCTTACTTGAGCACCTCCACGGAGGGAACCCCAAGAAGGTTGAAGAAGACGCGCAACAACAATTATGTCGCTGCACCTTCCAAATAAACCTTCATGAAGGCCGCCGTGAGACACCTTAAGGTTGCCAAAGATAGTGTGGGTTCGGCGAGCCTTGGCCTTCATCTGCCGATATAAAGGAGATGTCTCCTAGTGACCTATCCACCTTCCTGGAAAGGACAGAATGAACGATGACCTAGGAGGACAACTCCTCGAAAGGATGTACAATGGGTCACATGTGGTGCTGTGGGTTTACACTCACTCTCCCTACTCTACAGATACAGGTACAGATACAGAAGTGGTTGCAATAGCTTTGAAAATACTCGTAATATTCAGAACGACAAACGTGGATACGTGCAGTAAGGAGTGTAGCGAGAGCTGACGTTGAGAAAATTGACAACAGTTCATATATCATTAGTAGTGCAATACAATAGTTACAGAAAATTCATAACTCTTTTACACTCATCCCAATATTATTGCCGGTTTCTTTGAAATCAAATCATTTGGTATACCTACTTATAATCCCTCTCATTATATGGTTCCAGAACGATGCCGAATATGCTCTCTCTAACTTAGTGGAAATGCCTTTCCCTTACAATTCTATTCTCGATAGATTGACTAAGAAGTCTTCAATTCGTTTTTTGATTTCTTAATTTCATCTAACTCTACGAGGATGGCATTTTTCTCAGTACAAGAGAAAATGAAAGTCCAAGATTTCAAAAATATAGTATAATGAGTAAAACAAGGACTCCATGGACAAAATAATAAAAAAAACAACGTGTAAAATCTCATATCAAAGAAAAATGTTGAATTCTATAAAATAAAAGAAAATAGAACAAAGGAAATGCCACCAATTTTACCATGCTATTTACTATTAATTTAACCTGTTGAACAACTACAAACGCACCAACTCAGTACAAAATACTTTCAGTTTTACTTTTACTTTAGGGAGAGTGGTGTATAACCTTAAGTTTGCGTGTTTTTTTAAACTCCCCTGTACCCAATACCGGCTTACGATTTCACTATCGATTTTCCTTAAATTTCGCACCACGCACTTAGAAAATAACTCCTCTATTCAGGCGAGCTTCCTCAGCCTCGAAGGCTAAGGAATAAGACCCCCGATCTCGTCTCGACGGGCTCCGGTGACCGACTTTTTGTCTCTCTCGCAACAACTCTCAAGCTCTCGTGTCAACAACGCTAACCACCAAAACCTCATCTCAGCGTTTTTATATTTCCTAAGCGTATGATCATCAGCAGGATGTAATATATACATTTGTTTAGTCTAGCCCAACTTGTACATGACCACAACGATGCTCGGAGGTCCGACAGTCATAAAGTAGTTCAAACGCTTCTTTTATCTGGGAAAATATCGACAATGAAGAATCGGGTGATCGGCCTCGAACTCATTGAATAAAATAATATTTTACGTTATGGCAGTTACTACACTACCCCCCCATTCGTAAAAGTTCTGGATATACAGTGCCATAACTTTTCAATCAACTAATGCTAAATTATTATAACCATTATTCCATCCTAATGCTAATAAAAATTCGGTGAACAAAGGTTTCGCGTCTGATTCGAGAACACTCGCGTTCGTGCGTGATTCACTTCTGTAGTCAGCGATGCTCCCTTGCCTGCTGTAACGTGGTATGGTGTGGTGTGATACGGGAAGTAACCTTTTTCACGAGTCCGGGAAGTCCCAGAACTTTCCGCAACTCTGCTACTCTGGAACGCTGCTACTACTGAACTAGAGAGCTGGCGATTATAAGCTTCGCAACCCTCATTAAAATGTGCATACGTTAATTTGCACACGATGGTCTGTAAAAGTTCTCTCGCGCACTGGCGACAAATTTAGTCCATCGTACTTTGCCTTATTGTGGCTTGGCACTTCAGCTTGCGATAATTGGTCCTTCATACTTGGCCCAATGCGTTGGCCACGGTCCATACAAGTTTTCGAGGAGCCCACTTGCCTTTCTGGATACACTCGCAACATACTAACTTGGGGTTGATCCTGACTTTTTCTACCCTGGTGCAACTATACTAGCACCTCCATAGTGGGGTATGTCCCTGAACCGTTACTACTACACCGCAATATGTTTTATTAAAGATGTGCCCAACTCAATTTTAATAGAACAGAATAATTTTTTAGATTGGCAGGAAAACTTAACGACGCCGAAAATTCTCTGAAGAGTCGAATGACGTTCATGTGGCTGATGAAGGGGAATATTCGGATTTAGGAACCGGCTTATAATTTTTCTATTTTACAAAAATGGCCCTTTTCAGGGCCGCCAGTTTTTTTTCTAAAGAATTCGTATGGCACTGGGAATGATGATGAAAATTGTTTGTCAAACTTGCCCAAACGATGACACAAGCTAATCGAGCAACTGTCTTCACTTCTTTTTCAATACTGAATGGTGATCGGGTTGTTTGTTTTGGCAGTCTACAAAAATTTTTTACTACAAGTTTTTACATAAAGTTGAGAAAAATAGCAAACTAGTAATGGGAATGCGCGCGTTCGGCCCCCATTTCACAAATTCTAGGAGCGCAGATATTTCTAGAAACTAATCGCAAAAAATTTTTCATATTTACTCAGAATGAAGAAATTTTGGAAAAATTGGCAACGTCGCATTGTAATCTTCTGATGTTCTCCTATTTCCACGTTTGACATTTAACGCTTTTGTAAATTGTAATGATTTAATTACTGCAGATTTACCAGGCTAGTGCAGTGGAGATTGGAGTGGTGTCCTTTTGACTGACTTGCCGGTTCCAGATTGTATTAGAAGTCAAGCAAGGTTCTTGAAATTGAATTTTGGCTGGACGCCAGAATTTTTTGTTTTTAGAAAAAGGATAAAAATTNAAAAGAGTAGATTTTTTGCAAAAAAAAATCAGTCGTTTCCCAAAATAGCATGTTTTCGTTTTGTCAAAAAAGAAAAAAGTAATACAAAAACGTTAGCGACAGAATCACTTGGGAAATCTTCTCAGTCAGGGAAATATTTGTCATGTAAGATATTAGGTTGAATGTTTCAAAATAATAATATTCAGTTCATTACAAATAAAAAACTTTTAGGTTTGATCAATTCATTTCATTTCAAGACGGTATTTTTTTTGGTACTGAGTTCGGCTATGGCCGAGCCATCGTAAGTTGATGTGCAAAAAATATCTTGAAAAGTGTGGTTATGTTGACAATAATACACAATCAAATTTTTTGAAAATGCACTCAGACTTTTTCAAGAACGTTACAATTTACCAATAGACGGCACAATCAACAATGAATGAACATGTGAAAAATGCTCGCTCAGTAGGTATCTCGTGGAGTTTTTTGTTTCAACAGCGAAGGACTTTTTAGATAGCAAAAAAAAAATGTTGTTTTTAAAATTATCATTTTGTTAATTTTGAATAAAAATTGTCTCACATTATTTTTTTTTTCACACACACACACACATTGACCTCAATACATAAGACTGCATCAAAGAGAATATTTATTGTTTATCGTAAAAACCGCAATGCTAATTAGACGCTTGTTGACCGATTTATGAGCGTGGTGGGAGACAAAAACCCATTTCATCAGGTTATCGCACACTTTTATCTTTTATCACCGAAACAAAAATTTTGTACTTGAAAATACAAAAGGAAAAATAT
>NW_019293393.1:4229-56888 GCF_000500325.1 Leptinotarsa decemlineata | reverse complement strand
AATAAAATTAGCTTTTTTATTTATGAAGACACACTGAATGCAGAGAGATATCTCCAAATATTAAGGACGACTGTAACCGATTTTCTTGAAAATTTGCCTTTAGAGGAATATAGGAATTCGTGGTTTCAACTGGACGGGGCGCCAGCTCATTCCACCCAGGAAGTTTCCAGGAAACTTGACGAACTCTTTGACGATCGTTGGTTTAGGCGTTTAGGGCTGTGGGATTGGCCACCGACATCACCCGATCTCACGCCACTTGACTTTTTTTATGGGGTGTTTCAAAAGAAAGGGTATACAGCGCCGAAAAAATTGAAGTGTGAAAAAACATTCTTCAGATGAACGTTCTTCCAAATGGATTCAGTCTTCAGCGATTCAAATCCAATGTGAGTCACTACTTTCGCACAGGCACCGCTCATAGACAGACTTAAGGATTTTCCTGTAGTGCTTGTGTTTTGCCCTTGAAACTTCAACTGGGTTTGATCCAACAAATTGCTGACAACTGTCACAAGGTAGACATAACCGGCTACGCTTCGTGATAGTTGCTCTGTTTCAGATGCTGCACCGAAAATCCCACATATCTTGTGACGTCACTCCAGCTTTCGACAAACGCTCGGTTTTAAAGTCGCATATCTTGATAACGGTAAATGCTATAGATTTGAAATTTTTGCCATTGAACATGTTATGAAAGAAAACGACAACTTGTGGAAACTAGACAATTTTGTTAAGGAATTTGTAGAACCTTCAGTCATAATATTTGAAGAAGATTCATCGGATTTATCCGACGATAGTACACCATGTCTCTTTGAATAAGCAAACCTATTTATTTTTATGTGAATATTTTGTATGAAATTTTATCACAATATTAATTGTGTAAGAATAAATAAACATAGTTATTAGTTTAAACACGTATTTTTTATTAAATACTCAAACGCACGCCACTGCAGGTAGAAAACGACACCAACGCACATAAAATATTTTGTTTGCCACCCGTTTGCAATGAAAAAATTAAATGGACCTGGTAAACTAATATTGAGCCGTCTATATATTCGAAGTAAACGATATTGTGCACTCTTAAATTTGGCGGAAATTTCAAAGGCCAAAAAAACTGATACATGGAAATGAACCGGCTGCCAACTAGCCCACGTTGTGTGTATTGGATAATTTTTACTAACCTAGTTTTATGATTGCTTGAAGAGTCATAAAATTGAATTTGAAGTTATGTAATGGTGAAGAATAGAAGGAATGCAGGGATGGTTATCGCCGTCGTGTTCAGTTCAGGAACTGATCGCGATTTGAGTGTTGAAATTCGATATTGGTGCAGTTATAATTACTTAAAATTTTTGTTATTTGTTTAAAATGTGGCGTCCTTGGACAAGTACTAATAGTAATAATGAGAGTGATAACAACGCAGATTTTTTCCTGTGTAGTAATTCCAATAGCGATGGTGAACAATACGAAAAAGAGATACCAATGAATAAAATTCGGATGCATTTGAATATTGAAACACAAAGACTATGTTTCAATGTATATAAGAATCTACATCTCACGTTGGGTTTCGAGGGAAACAAACTATTACAAGCAACATTAGATTCGACCGAAATTCCTTTCTCAACTGTACGTAAAATAGTCAAAAATAAACCTTATGAACGCAAGATGCGATGTGATACGGGATTATCAAAACCTTTAGATGTTCATCTAATAAAATCATTGAAAAAAAATATACGACTGTTACAAAAGCAATGACATTCCTACAACTGAAATCATAAGGAAGAAATTGAATACTTCCGGCCATAACGTGAGCTGCTGTGACAAAACTCTTCAGAATTGGATGAAGAAACTAGGATTTAATAAAAAATTTAAAATAATAAACAAACGTCAAGCAGTTTTGGAAAGCAGAAGAATAGTGGAATTGCGTAACAAATACTTAGAACAAATAACTGAATATAGACAAGAACAACGGCAAATTTTCTATTTGGACGAAACTTGGTATGACACTTACGACACGACTCACAACACAGTTATGAAAGGGTGGACTGATGGTTCGAGAATGTGTACGCCTAACATGCCTGCAAACAAAGGATGGCGACTAATCATTGTGCATCGCGGAGGAAGTAAAGGATGGGTTCCGAATTATTTGAAATCATGTGGAAAAAAACTCGAGAACTGCAATGTTGATTATCATAAGAATATGGAAGCTAATATTTTCAAGAAATGATTTGAAAACAACAGTTTGGCTCAAGCACTTAATCAGCATTCTGCATTTATAATGAATATTTATTACTTTTTACTATCAGGAAACAGAGTATGGACATGCGTTAATCCAGCTGCATTACCCTGCCAGTACGGTCCTGTACTCAGTGCCTAATCTCGGGAATTTTTAAAAGTAATATCCCTTGTCATTTGCGTCATTTCCTTGAAGGAAACGCCTATAGTTGTTATCAAAAATGCTTTGCATGTGTTTGCGTAATACCGTAGATATAAGAAAATTGCTAATGCAGATTGATTGTAAACTTATGGAAAACTGATAAAATTGAATATAAATACCCAACCGGTATCCAACCGGATTTTCAATAGTATACCGGTCATCAAAAATTTCCCACCAGAATATAACGATAACCAAGGATTTATGCGAATGAAAATTGATTTATTGAAATTCATAAAGAGTTCTTGTTTTTGTCAATAACAACAAATGTAAGCTAAACTTCCCATTTCATTATGCTGATATATTTTTTAACATACAGCAGGTTAACCAAAATCTTTTCATATGGCAACTATTTGTTTTCGTGTCTATCCTCAAACAACTCTAAAGGAATAAGGACAGGTGATCATGCAGACCGCTGAATGTCAATCAAATGTGAGATTTCTTCTTGTCGATATGGAATGAAAGGAAATTCAACTAACAGAGTGTTGATTATTGAATGGAAAGTTCCTGAATCAATCGACTTGTGTAACGTTGGCAAAAGCAGACTATGACACGGACAAAACTTTTAATACAAACTAATAAAAACAACTTCATAAGAGGGAAGGTTGGAAACCATCTTTTTATCATTAATTTATCTCCTGACGTATCGGGATTAGCTGAAATATTATTTTCAGTTTTGGATATATACCTACATGTTAATGAAACTGGTACTGGGGTTTTGGATACTTTGGTAACCTCTGTGTAACCTGTGTATTCCTTATGAAATAATTCAACGATAAAAACTCTAATGGTGAATGAGAATAATAACATAGCTAATTAATTATCATAAGTTGAGCAAATGAGATGTTTTTGATGAATGGAGTTAGCATACTTACGTTGATGATAAAAAACAATACTTCTACATTATTTCTACATATTTCTTTAAAAAAATAACGAATGGAAACAATTCGAAATTGACACTGTTTTACAAGCATTAGCAGTTTTTATTTCTGTTGATTCGTTTGAAAGGAAATATCATAACCTTGGTGGTAAACGATTTGCTAACAGTAATTGATAGATAGTTTAGTATTTCTAGTGAATATTATTATCATTGTCGCTCCAGTAATCCGACCGTTAGTTTCATGGATTCGTTCATGCAGCTGCAGTTTCGTAAGAATGTGTCATCTTTCCCTCCAACCGATTTCCTGGAGTCTTTGAAGTCTACCAGATACTCGTTAGGACAATAAGAGTATTGTTTCGAATTCTTGGGGTTCTTCGTGAGCAAAACAATGGCAGAATCAATACTCCTAACCGCTCTGGATTGAAGATTGAATGATTCCGTGTTTGTGTTTGTAAATCTTTTGCTGGAAAAATTCCACTTGCTTAATTCGTAGTAAATCTTCAAGAGGTAGCAAAAATTATGTGAATTTCTGGAACTTCAACTAACGTTTCCTAATATGACTAATAATCAGTCGTGCAAAGCTTATTGTTGAATCATCTGAAAATGGAACTTTTAACAGGTGATGATCGACTGTATTGCCAAACTAACTGACTGTTATGAAAAAATAAATATAGCTGAGGCACCAGTCAATCTAATAATAACACTGACGATCTTCAAACATGACACTACCTCTGACAAAAGCACCAAACAGAGATGAATGAGTGTTAAGTAAGTGATTTTTGCATATATAAGTATAGATACCCTGCGATTTCCCTACAAACGTAATTATTTCATAAATAAACTAAACATTTGCATCTACTATTATTATTATTAGTTTTTGTGCAACGGCGTACAAATCCTCGCTTCATCGAATTAAGCTTGTGAAGCAACATTTGGCAAAATACCCACCTAATTTCCTTTGAATTCGCACCTGCTTATTTCATCATCTTGCCCAGTAACTCAAGTCTAGAGAATGTTGCGTCAGCCGCAACTGTAAACAACAAACACACCTACAAAAACCAACCAATGGAGAGCTAGAAATAAGTCGAGCCTTCGTTTGCCGTTTGACCTTGTTCCGCTAGATAGGATAAACACATAAAAAGTTTAATCACAGTGGCTTAATTGTTTTACGGTGCAAAGTCCACGAATACTTTCCTTTGCAAATGTCATGTCTATAGAAATATTTTTAGGAACACGAGTAGGCACTTTGATTAGAGATCTGTCAAGGACAAGTTTCAGATCGATTGTTAATAGACTTTGATATATCTGAACTTAATAGTTGACTTTCGGATTTACAATTCCTTGAAAACAAGTTACGTAACTACTTGGGCATGTCTCTTTGTCCCTCTCTGGGATATCTATAATTTAGTTCCTCAGTCAAGGTTTTAGTTGGATTTTTTGCGAGTACTGACGAAACATTTCATTCCTTTTTATTTTCATAGTGGTTGGATTATCCATACCACATACTTTATTGCCCTTTGTTCCAAAGCTGAGGATAAAGCCGTAGCAACTAGCTGAATGATAATGATAGATGATTTTGGGTGTCAATTTGAAAATTTCCCACCGTTAATATCGTCTTTCCGGTAAACAATACGGGGAATCGAAAAAACATGTCAATTTTATTGTCATGGGGGACACTTAGAGATGGAAAAGGGAGAGGAGAATGAAGAATACATAGAAAATTTACATGGGTACTTGAAGAAAACTTTGAGGACATTGAGACCAGTGAAACCAAAGAAGACAACTGAAAAGTCGGGAAAGCTAGGATAATATCAGTTTACTAATAATTACAAAATGTTCTGGACATTAAAGAAGAATTTGGGGTGGAAAACAATAAAACATGGTTGGAAGAAATATAAATAGTTAGATGAATGGTTGAAGGATATATTTACGAAAGCTTTCAAAACTAAGAACAAAGAAAAAAACTAGTGGTTTCAATACACTACAGGTTGGGATGAAATGGAAATGTGAAGAAAAGTTAAGAAGGAGGTCAGTTTCCAATTCCTATATAGGTTTGGCCTATAATTGTTCATTTCGAAATATATCTGCATTGAAATTGATCTATTTTGACGGAGATCAAACTGTATATCCTAGGGCTTTTTTTACCTGTGATCTGTCATCAATAAAAATACATGAAACGATACTTGTCTCACTTCCAAAAGAGTTCATAGTATTTCAATAAATGTAATATGCAATTCTTTATCGAAATTACCAAATTGTTTTGCGGCTATAATCTATGTCAAAAAATAATTACTATCGAGGCCAGTTTAGGTCACAAAACAATCAAAATGTCCAAAGTTGATGGAGTTTTTTGTCAACAATTGCGAGATTTGTCAGTTGCTGGTGTGTTGCTTCATTTTCTGAGAAAATAAAAATATATAGATAAACTTCTACGAAATTCTTGCCAAAGTCCAGACTAATCAGTTTTTTCGATATGATTGAGTAATATTTTATAGGTATTATACCAAATTGGTTGATTTGTTCTTTGTATCCACTTAGATCATTTGAACTCATTTAAAATTCCAAAATAAAATGAAACATTTGTTGTTCCATTCATTCAATAACTAGTAAATCAAAAGTTTTAGACAAAAATTTCATAGAAATGAATATTATTCATAGATATAACACTAAACAAACAAAAATATCATCAGTTAGTAATTTCATATCTAATTTTGGACAGAAATCAATATTACTATCTCCATTCGGGTTTGAAGGATGATTGAGTAATAATAAGTATTATACCAAATTAGTTGATTTGTTTTTTGTACCCACTCGAGATCATTTATACTCTGAAAAATGTGTATATTAAGTATTTCTTTCCCGACACAGTATGTTTTTATTACCCACTAATGATTCGACGAAAAAATGAAAAATAATTGATGTCTTACGTAAAGATTCACCCGAAAAATACATTTCAAAATTATAAATAAACATTCTACTTTTTGAGAAGCCATATGAAAACAATGAAGTTTGTGAAATATTTCTGATTTCAAAATGTTTTGCATCGGTTTCCTAATTTGTTACAAAATCATTCTCAACTGACATGTTCAATGAAAATTATTAAGTGCGTACGTAAAGTAACTATTTAGTAAATTCATTATTAGCTAATTAAACAATAATAATATAATAAATTGATTACTTTCCTCCTTTCTTTGGAAGATTCCCTCATCCCCTTTTTTTGTATCAAGATGGAGTAGTAGAAAGCCAAAAACTTTCTTTCCCAAAAATTAATCACTCCTAAAAAAATATAACCCCTTCAATTCAGATTTAATATGACTTCTGTTGGCAGCCCTGAGAACGAAGATACTATTTTATAAGTTTCGGAGATCAAAGATTTAGTGACAGAACCGGTTCTTGATATTTCATGGCGTTCAGTTGTTATATTTTTGAATAAAGTTGTCAAAGTTATTGTAGTCTCAAAGTTACGCCCCGTTTTCACGAATATAAAAGTGGCAACGAGTATTTTACAAATAAAATTGGCGTTCTGTTTGGGCAACGTACCGCGCGCTTCGCCCATTTTACGGTCGCCATAATCGTCCTACCGAGAGGACTATTTACAATGTGGTGGATAAATTCCAGTCCACTGGTTCAGTAAACGATCTACCAACACCCGTACGACAACGAAACGCAAGATCTGCCGAAAACATCGCCGCTGTTTGTGAGAGTGTGCAGGAGAATCCGAGGCAGTCCATTTTGCGTCGATCACAAGAGCTCGGCCTTTCCCAGACTACAACTTGGCCTTTTTTGCGTTGTGACTTGGACCTGCACTCGTACAAAATTCAACTGGTACAGGAACTGAAGGTAAACGACAATAGACAAGGACGTGTGTGCTGAATTGGCTCTGGAGCAGTTGGCAACTGACTCATATTTGGATAAATGGGTGCGTGAATAGACAAAATTGTCGAATTTGGCACGATACCAATCCACATGAGATCCAAGAGCTTAGATTTTTCTCTGGTCATCGCCAGATATTTCTTCGACACCAGCTTCCCAAGGTTGCCGAAGATGATCCTAGCAAAATTGCATCCTTTGATTCCATCCCATCTCTTTAGGGATCGAGCACAGGTGTAACATTTAGCTAGTTCCGCAATTGTCGAAGTCATCAGGCCGCAGATGCCACTGAGTCCTTAAGTTCTTAGTCCAGCCGCTTCCTTGGCTAAAGAGTCGGCAATGCGATTACCTTTAAACTTGTCGTGCCCTTTAACCCACCTTAGGAGAATGTTATTATCTACAATCTACAAAGGGGCTTTGGCTAAATCTTGGTGGCACTCTAGTACTAACCCTGAGGTAACACGTTGTCTGTACAAGGCTAATAGAACTTGTCTTCTATCAGTGCAGATTGTTATGTTTTTGCCAGAAGTTCCTTTCCTGGTTACGGCAAGCAGGATAGGTCGATGATTATCAACTTCTTTTGGCTTGAATTGGATGATCTGGACACCAACGACATGTGGTTTCAACAGAACGGCGCTACTTGCCACACAGCTCATGCTACATTGGATATTCTACAGGAGCGACTTGAGGGCATGGTCATTTCAAGAGGAGGGATGTAATCCCGTTAGACTTTTTGTAATGGGGTTTTCTTAGGTCGCAGCTGTATGCGAATGAGTCACAAACCACAGCTGTCCTCAAAGCAAACATAATCCATGTCATCGGTCAAATTCAGCCCGATTCATGCAACAGAGTCATGGAAAATTGGACGCCCAGGGAAGCCGTAGCGGACATTTGAATGAATGAAATATACCCTATATTTTACTCCGGTGACTAACAATTTCATTAAATGTTTCAGAACGACTCATAGGGATTTGTCTACAAAATAATGCACTGACTGAAAGATAAAGCACAACATTGAACTAAGTTTCTTCAACGGAAGTTAGGCACTATTTTGGCACTATCTTGGAAGGTGTATAATTTTGGTACCTACTTCATTACCTCCAAATCCACAAAGGTCATTTTATTGTTGTTTCCATTGAGTTGAACATTCTTCAAAACTTATTAACAATACATTTACCTGATACGTTCTTTTTTCGGGCCGAGTTGGCCTACGCCGATATTTGTATCCTGAACAACGTGTCTCTAAGTACATTGGAGTCATCTTAGTCTTTTTGAGTTTCTCAATCATCTTTTCTCTGTTCAAATGATTTTTAAGTTTCTTGATTTTAATTTTCAATTGCAGCTTGATTTTTGCTCTTGTACTCTTTATGCAGTTGAGTGTTCTAAATAGTTTTCCTTTTCTGTTTCTGAACTAAAACGAAGACATAACAGCCCCTATGCCCCTCATATGTTTTTCAGAGTTCTTTACATGTTCTTCTTTTAAACACAACATATTTTACGCGTTTGCTTCGAAAGCTTCGAGCTTTTTTGGGAAAATTTGGTCTACATAATGTTTGAAACAATTCTTGTGCGTTGAACGAACATTGTTATTAGTACAAAGCAACATAAACAGCTCGTTGTTTCATCTGAGTGTTTCTTCTTCAACATCAATATTTGCAAAATTATTCCAGGTCTATTCCATAACTCAACAATTCCATCAACAATGTATCTTGAATCACTTTTTTATTATATGAAATAAATAATCACTATGCACTTCAAAGGAAACAAGTTCATGAATCCTAAGGTGTATGTTATTGCAATTAATGCCACGGAAGTACAGAAAGCGATTTCATAGATTTTTTATTGTTTTCGAGACAAAAAATAAATTGTGCTAAATATGGTCCAAAACATAGCCTTAATTGAAATTGCTCCAAATTATTTTTGACAAAAATTCCCGATCTTCCTGTGTATGAATCAAAAGGGATTCACAAAAATGCATTCTACGTTCGAAGTCTTCTGCTTTTACAGTTTGAACTTTGGTAAGTTTATACGGATGCATTCCGTAATTTTTCAAAATTCGTTGTACTGAAGCATGTGATATGCTCAATCCCATCGAGTTGATTTGGGGAAAATTGAAACAAAGCATCAGGCGTAAAAGTAATTTTCCAAAATTTGATAAGAAGGTAATAGAGCTAATTAATGAAGAAGTTTAAAAAAAGAATCTATTTTTCCGTTAATCAGCTGTCACCACCATACGAACGACAACTCTCAGAAGTTGAGAAACTTTTGCGAGCTAAGGACTAACGAGAAGTATCTAATATTACCGAGGAAGACTGACAGAAAAGGTTTAAAAAAGTAATTTTATTTGAAAAAGACTATATGGAGATTAGACACTTCCAATTTAAGGGTGGAAATAAGTTCATTATTGATTTAAATGGCGACAGTGATAGTGGAATAGAGAATATGGAAGAGGAATTATCAGAAGATTTCGAAGAACGTTAGTGAAGTGTTTTTGAAGCGATCGATTGTATATACATATATGTGTGTATGTGAAAGAACAGAATCCTTTTGTGAGAAAATCGAAATGTACCGAAAATTGCGTTAGCAGCACATGACACTAGTCAACAGAAGAGGTCCGATCCTACTTCACGACAGTGCCCGTCTGCACGTTTTACAAATCACCTTCCGTTGGCAAAACTGCACTGATTTAAATGTCGCTTATTTCGTTCAAATTGACTGAATATTCACTGAGATATTACAGTTTGGAGTGGACTCATAAAAACGGACAAAACTTTCGAAACAACCAATATTAGAAACGTTTAGAAAAGTTTTTTGTGCCTGAATTTTGAGTTGTTTCGAAGTTTTTCAGGATAGTTATTTGGATTTCCACTGCCTATACCTCGGTAATTTTCAGCTCTCTCAAGATTTTCGACTTCTGAGTGTTGTCGTTCGTAAGAGGTCGATAGTTGAATTTCTGAAAGCAGATTTCAACAAAATAGGTATCAAGATTGGTCAGTTGTGCTTCCTCAAAACATAGAAAACAGTGCGAACTTTTTGGAGACCACTGTACGTGAGAATTCCAAACAACATAATCCTCCGAAATCTTTCGAACCTTTGATTCAAGTCGCGAACTTTGTAACCATTTCTCTTGAAATACTCGACTATCGTTCACAAAAACAGGATGAATGTTGTCACTTATAGATAACGATCATATGGTTTGTCGAAACTTCTATTTGTGGGTGCGAATCCCAGATACTCCCCCCTTCCACCACCACTGCCCCTTTTGAGTATTATCCTGCGCCTGTGGCCTAGGTATATATATAAGTAATCGATGGACTGGCAAATCCATACCCATCGCAACCTCTGTTAGTGTGAGCTCTGTGTTGTACTATCTAGCTTTTTGTTTGTAAAAGTTCATAATTCTGGCTAAAATATACTTCCCACTTGTCGCCAAATATCATAGACGCGATTGCTTTGTGTCTAAATCCGATAAAATATATCTGAAAAATATTTTCGGGTATTTTTGTATGTACCACAAGTCATATACTTAGTTCATTTAAATTCTTTATACGGAAATCAATCAAGATGCCTAATATATCTGCAATCAAAGGAAGCAGTGGGTGAGTTTTTAGTTTTTGGTGTTTTATTTTCATTTTGAAAGAGTTCTGAATGCTTTTCATAAATGTCCCCGTTCAAATTTTTGTTCAAAGATCCCCCAGAAGTATTTGGAAACTTCAGTAGAAATTGTTTAGCTTTTTTCATCTATAGTTACAATAGAATTACTGCAGATGCCTGTCTTAATATATTTTTTTAATGGTTCAAATATGACGTTCACTATTGTTAACATTCACTTTCAATATACCGGGTGTATTGTGAATTATATTTTCAAATTTATCAATTCATTGAAAGTTCATGAATGTCCTTTGAACAGAATCTTTTCGGAAATTATCCAGAAATGATTTGGTTTCAGGTAGGTATTACTGAATTACCTTTGCTTAATAGTGAGGTTGACCCCATGTAGAAACATTTTGTTATTAATATCTATACATACTAGTAGAAACATATCTGAATATTAACAAATAAACACAAGAAACAGGCTCATATAAAATATACATGTCATTGCAGTCAAAATGAAAAACAATGGAGAAATCAGCCAAATCGAGCTGAAAACCAAAGTTATCATATTAAGATCTTGAAAATATATACACAGATACATATATGAGCAAACATAACATAGAAACTTACATATATTCCCAAAGTGTTATCAGTCGATTGTGGCGGCGTTTCCGTGAAACTGGCAGTCCAGCCGAACAACATCCAGGGCGAGGACGTGCTACAACTGCAGTTCAAGACCGATTTTTGGTCTTAACCTCAAGAAGACAACCGACAATCACAGCACCTGAGTTGGTTAACGTGTTGCAGCAGACGCACCAGGTAACCATTGGTCGTGATACTGTCAGAAATCGACTGCATTAAGCAGATCTCCACAACAGAAGGCCACTAAGATGTCTTAGTTCAGTCTTTGGATTGAAATAATATCATCCATACCTCACCAGAATTGGGCTGGTTTTGTTTTCTGGTTACCTCTGTAAGAACACATTGTTGAAACTTTATTGGCCTTGCAAATATTTTGAAATAAGATCTCGAAAATTCATCTCTCCCAACTACCTACACCGTAGATTCTGGTAAATACCTGCCGGAAAACAACTACTTTCCCGGCACGTTGGATATTGAATTGGGACTTTTCGAGTACCTGATTTATAACCCTCGGAACTCTCACAAAGTTGTCAAAAAGCAATAGTTTTCACAATAACGATGAATATAATCTTGGAGGGATTGTAACTGTCACCAGAGTGGCATTTTTTACTGTATATCAGGAGTTTAGTTCACTTACAAGAAAGTTCGAGTAAATGGAGTATCTCAGTCAAAAATTACAAACATTGTCATTCTATAAAGTGTTTTTACTGTTTTCGATTTCTTTTAACCATTTTTGACATCTCTTTCAAATTAAATATTGCTATAAACTATTTGGCACACCACCTCTGTGTTGAAAGAACATTTCAATATATCACCTCATGTATATATCACCTCAGTAACTCATATATTTATATCTTTATCAACTAAGTAATGTGATATTGTTATAATATATTGATCGCAACATTATTTACTATAGAATGGAATAATACTACCGATAAAAATAGTGTCATCATATTTTCAAATAGACTTGGCGTTTGACGTCATGATATCTTTGGCACAGGGTGGTCCAAATAAAGTGTGTTTCTATTAAGTAAAAGGTTTATATACATGCCGTTTTTTTTTAGCGGAAACGGGAAGACCTACAAGGTCGGTTAAATTGGACAAAAGTTTCATATTTTGGGGAACTAGAATAATCTCTTTTCAGATCGATAATTTCAGTTGTTTTTGAAATATTCGCCAGTATTTCGTGTTTTGGCTCTACCCCCTAAGCACTTTTCATTACTGTTTCATATTTCTTTCAATATGATATACCCCAATTTGAAATGCGACGTTTCGTTCATTACATTCCATAATCAACTTCACAGATCTTTAGATTTTTTTCATGGATTTTATAGCCACTGTAATAACAGATTCGGATATGTTTTACAATACATGTGTTTCGACCTTCACTTCTTGGTACTAAGAAATTGATCTCGGGTAAAAGAACCGTACTGTCAATATTGTTGTTTAGTAATTTATGCAGGAATTTTATACCAAGGATAACTCTCCTATTTTCCAAAGATGTCATATCAAATCGTGTCAACAATATGTTATGATCGATGCCTCTCGTGGGGTTTTGACCATCAACTTTTAGACATAAGTATTTTAGGAACTTCCTTTGTACTGTCTCAATTGATGTTTTTTGGTAGTCGAAAACCGGATTCCATAACAAAGAGCCATACTCTAACTTAGATCTGGCATACGCAAAATATAGTAATTTTAAGGTGGCAATACTTTTGAAGTTCTTGCCATTTCATTAATAAAAATAAATAATAAAAGAGGTCCAAGATTGGAACCTTGTGGTACCCCAGATGTAACTACGTACTAGGCCGATTTGAAAGATTCACATTCGACGAATTGTTTTCTGGTAATTAGATATGATTCAATTAGAGTGAGCAGTTGGTTATTTGACGTAATGGTCTATTTGATCGAAGGCTTTTTGAAAGTCTAAATAAATAACATCGACTTGATTTTGCTCGTGCAGGTACGTACAGAGATATTGATTTAAACATGCGAGATTTGTCATACATGATCTTTGTTGTACGAAACCATGCTGTGTAGGAGAAATAAATTTTTGAATATGGGAGTTCATAGCATTTTGCACACATGTCTCGAAGAGTTTTGAAAAGTTACATAAAATTGAAATCGCCCTGTAGTTTGTGATATCGCTAGAGTCACCTTTTTTTAACATCGATCAAATTCGAGCCGTTTTCCACTGTTCAGGGAAGGCACAAGTTGATAAAATCAAGTTGAATATGCCTATTAGAGGTATAAAGAGAACGTCGATACAGTCTTTTATCACAAGACTAGGCACATTGTCAACGCCTGAGGTGAGTTTATTTCTTCAACGCCGCTTGACTGTAGGATAATATTTTTATTGACTTGTGTATGAGGTTGGATTTATCCAATTTCTCCGCTTATAATTCAATAGCATAAATTTCCGCTTGAAATACAGTCGCATAAGTTTATAGGCAGGTAGATAACACTGTCCTGGGTCTGCGACTGAAAACACCTGCACCAGAACCGGAAGGTGTTTTTGATCCATCTGTGAACCAACAACTATCTACTCTTAATATTTCCTTCTCCCGGAGGATCCAGTCATCTCCAATCTGGAACAGTACTTTATAAGGCAGTTCGTAGAAACCAATTAATATATCAACTACTTATAGGAATATAAATAATTCTCTAATCGCGCCTAGTTGTTAGAAAATGATCAGGAATCTACTCAGGAACAGCAGAGCTAGCGGGGCAGGCACAAACCTATTATACAATACAACTTTTTCAGATGAAAGTTCTTTCATGTTGAATGGTGAAGTGAACAGACATAATTGACGTTACTGGAGCGATATGAATCCTCATTTGGTGATAGAAACACATTCACAAACTCCACAAAAATTGAATATCTAGGCCGGCATTCTTGATAAACATATTGTTGGACCATTCTTCATTGAATGTGATCTCAATGGAGGCACATACTTGAATCTATTACAAAGCATACTGAAACAAACCCTGTCCATATATTTTCCAATTTGGGAATACCGAGAATTGAGTGATACATGAGAATTATACCCCAACCGGTGTCCAATTATACACCCGAATAGGTAATTTGATTTGGGCCAGACGGACAATCTTCAAAGAGTTATTTTATTGGGCAATTACGCAGCGATAGGCGTTCGAAACTACCTCAGCGAGAAATTTTCCGTAGCAGCTTTATCATAGCTATGATATTTATTCAGATTAGACATAATTGATTCAATCATATTTTGAGCCGGCAAGTTCAAAATAAATTTAGTCACTCTTAGAACGTCCCAGAGCGTGATTCAAGGTGTATTCGGCCGTCATTCCCGATCTTTTGAACTTTGATAAACTCAAAGCGATATCGATATTATGTTTATTCGTGAATTCGCAATCTTGTTTATATTTGGAGTATAAGAGATCGAGCTGTAGTATTGCCTCTATTTTCGAAGCTATACTGTCAGAATGAGGCCGTTACTTTTGGTACTTACGAAGAAGGAATTTCTCTTTTGCAGATTCACCGAGTTCGGGAAATTCAAGGGTTTGGCAAGCTGCAATGTGGAATTTTTGAATCAAGTGAGGGGACTGAGCGCTCTGAATGGAGATTTGAGAGATCTCCCTCCAAAGGTAAGATTATTAATAGTATATTCTATGCTTAACGAGCGAGAAATGTGGCCATTTCTCTCGAGTTGAATACTATACTTTTTCTATGACTTATTATTGGAATATTTTGAAATGCCGTTAAGTTTCCTAATAACAAGCAACCTGAAGAAGCGTTCCTTTGTTATTTCATCAATTTCAAATAGTTTGAATACGGGGTGGTTGAAAAAATAAAGTGAAGCCTGGTGACACTCGCGGTCACAGTTCTAACAACACCTCCAAGAAACAATTAACGAATCAGTATGACATGAAGCTATTTGGGCTTCTCTTCTTCATCTTTATACAAAAAAGTGGTTTCGAGAATATTTTTTTCTTTCGCGAAATTCAATATTCATGTGAAATTAGTTGTTTTGGGAGGATTTCCCCTTCCAATTTGTATATATCAAGTGTTCATTCCTGTGGAGTTTCCCACTTTTTTTGTATGATGACGGGAAGTCGAAAATCAAAAAGCTTTTTTCCCAAAAGATAGGTTACCCTGAAAATTTTACCCTTTTCTCCACTTTTTTTGTATGATGACGGGAAGTCGAAAATCAAAAAGCTTTTTTCCCAAAAGATAGGTTACCCTGAAAATTTTACTCTTTTCAATTCAGACTTGAAGCTATTTGAGCTTTTACCTATTTACTCTCATTCTGTTATCGAGTGACAAATTCGAAAATATAAATTGTTTTTCTCACATTACAAATTTCCAGAGACATTCTTGTTTTTCATTGGTCAACCGATTTGTTCGAAGGAGTTATGGGATCATTGCCTACTTACCCCCCCCCCTCAAATCGATCACGAAACACACATTTTTCAATAGACATAAGTATTTTTTTCCAAAACACAAATAAACATTAAATAAATCTGATAACTTTCACGGAAATAACACACTTGTCTTATTTAATCTTCACCACTTTTCTGGACAATATACTACAAGATGAAGCACTCATTTCATTCATAACATTACGACTTCAAGTCACGGATGACAAGAAATCTACCCACGATGACAGTACGTACGTAAAATACATTCATTCGCTCATTTGCTTTAATCTCGGCCATAGGAATCTTGTTTGTGTTTCTACGAGAGATGTATTGTGTTACAAATCTTCTTCTGACGAGATTTCATGTTCATACTCCCTAGCACAGTCGGGGTTCCCCAAGGATCTAATTTGGGGCCGCTGTTATTTTAACTTTTTATAGATGACACATGCGCTTCGATATAATCAACAAAGTTGATTTTTACTGATGATTTGAAGATTTCCAGAGAAATACGTGATTCATCTGATTGTATGTTGCTCCAGAGGGATTCAAACTCATTTCAAAAATGGTGTAATGAGGACAAACTCTTTCTCAGTGTTATGCTCGAATATTACATCCGTACCAGTTCAATTATACAGTTAATAATATTGACTTACCAAGAGTTAATGATACTCTAGACTTAGGAATCTTATTCGACAATAATCTTACATTCAATGCGCAATTTGAAAATATTGTTCAGAGAGCTTCCAAGTCGCTGGGATTTGTTATAAGAAACTGCAGAGAGTTAAAATGACAATGAATCATTCCTAAACTATTCAACATGATTATTAACTGTTTCTTGGTTTACTGATAGTGGAATCATTTTAATACTACTTGGTATTGTTATATTTTTTCTGCATTGCATACATTAAACACGCAATGTGCATGTTTTGCAGTTCTTCGATATCCTGCAGTAAAAATATAGGATCATATTTGACCTAGAGGAAGGTTATCCGCACAAATAAATTTAGAAATTGTTTGTTTTTGATGAATGTGGATTTCGTGAAGGAATTGGATGATACTTGGAAAAATTTCATAACGTTCAATTAATTTTTTATTGTGAGATTATCACTGGACAGTAGACAACGCAAACATTTTTTCTGTCAATTTTCTTCAAGAATTCTTTGGGGGGGGGGGTTGGTTACTGGCAGTCTGAATTTGAGTTCTTTGGGTACCAGATCCGTTGCGTATTCCGCCATCTTGAATTTTAGGGTTGATTTTTGTTCAAAACATGTCAAATTTCCTCAAACAACCCGATCGAGTTTACTCTGTACCTGGTTTCGTGATAAAACAGCAAAGTCAAACTTACAGCAACTCATTTCAGCAAGATTACGAGTTCAGTCCAGCGTATTGTAATTACCTATTCCATTTTGATATATAGGGTGTTTCAAATTCGATCCTCACCATTGGTATCTCGGAAACTATGAGAGATACGAAGATGGTTGAATTGTGCCAAAGTTGCGCATTTACCTGACTAACAATCTGCCGTTGAGAAAGTTATGAAATTTCGAGTATATCCGGAAATATCCGGAAAAAACAGAAATTTCCGAAAATGGTTTTTATTTTTTGTCTGGCTTTATTTTTCGAAGGATTCGAAAATGAATTGCACTTTCACATTGCCACTTCTTCTCTGATGATGTTTTCAGATTTACTATCCGAAGTTTCGTCTTCCGGCCACCGTCATCAACTTTATTTTTTCTTTTGGGCGCTACATTGGATTCTTTTTGTTTTGAATAGAACCAGATTTTACCTTGTCAATGATGTATCATAAGTTATCATTCTTTTTCGAAAAATTGGAGATATTGAAAAACATTAATCCTCATCACAATAGGCTTTGACTTTGATGTTTCTAAATTTGACTTTCAATTTGTTACACTCAATGACATTTTGTTATTGTACAAGTTATTGAATTTTTGGCGAAAAGTGGCAACGTGGAAGTGCAATTTATTTTACATACTGTGAAGCTACTGTTCTGTGAAATTTTCCCAATAATGTGTTACTAGAGTATGTGGACTGTATTACATCATTCAGAAACGTACAGTTCGGACAATTTTAAAATGAAATTCTGTATATTTGCAGTTGAAATCTTACGTGGAAGAAAATGTTAGACTTTGCCAGCCAGAAACAATCCACATTTGCGATGGAACAGATGTTGAAAACAGCAAACTGCTCAAGCTCATGCAACAACAAGGGACCATCGTTCCCCTCCCCAAATACGAAAACTGGTAAGAAAAATACACAACAAAATATAATAACAAACTCTTTATTGTTGCTATACCACAAGGGTGCATTCTTGGGCCGTTTCCTCAAGTTACGTATTGTTTCAGTTGGCTTGCAAGGACGAATCCAGCTGACACTGCCAGAGTTGAATCTAAGACTTTCATCTGCACCGATACGAAATCAGAAACGATTCCTTCACCAAAAGCTGGCGTGAAAGGAGCTCTAGGAAACTGGATGTCTCCACATGACATGGATAAGGCAATCAATGAGCGTTTTACTGGGTGCATGCGCGGTAGAACCATGTACATCGTGCCGTTTTCCATGGGACCGGTTACTTCGCCTCTTTCCAAAATAGGTGAGAAACACGAATGGAAAAAATCTGAAGGGTATAAATCAGGTTGATTTGGTGACTTAACTTGAGTAAGTGGCTCAATTGAGTTATTCTTGGTAGTGCCACTATTAGAGCTCATCAAAGTATGAACACAGCATAGCAAATGGGGAGTTCAAATCTAATAGTTTTGTTGGCTTTATTAAGATGATGAATTTTGAAAAGACTGAATAGGTGGAAAAAAGGTTTTGGTTTTCGGTGGGAGTCTTTCAAAGAAAGGAAAAAAGCAATAAATATATTCAAATTTCCAGACACAAACTGGATACAACAGTCCTCTCGAAACAACTAATTTAATTCAAATATTGAATTACACAAAAGAAAAATTACTTTGAAAATAACTGATTTTATACGAACGATGAATCACACAAAAACATCTCCGGAAAGGCTTTTTGCACTTTGACGTGATTACTCAACCCAACTTATATATATTAATTTGGATAAGAAAGTAAAAATTCACTGTAGAGTTACATCAGCCATTCAGTTGTTGCTTGAAAAATGTGTTGTTCTCAGGGGAACACTTTGGAAAAATCTGATTGAGGTTCAAATCTGGTAGATATGGTGAACCACTATTAAACAATGGCCAAAGGCCTGATCTGAACTATACCTTCATGAAAAAATCTCCGGGATAAATCTGGCAACCACTCTAAGCCAACTGATTTGGAAAAGAATAACCAAATTCCAGTAGTGCGAATCAAGTCAATCTATTGTGATTTGTTTCGTAGAATTAACACTGTACAAAATATGTTCAACATTATATGGGGTGTTTTACTTAATTATTAAACAAACAAAAATAACGAACTACAAAAACTAAAAACAATAATAACAAAAGTGAATAAGGCTCAGAATGTGGAGTGTACTCCAGATCACTGAGTGGGGAATGGGAAAAAATACCAGCGTGGTTCAAACAGAACTGGCTGGTATCTCAATCGCTACAAAAGAAATAACCAGGAGAGGAATTTCTGGCAAAAACATAACAATCCCAATGACCAGCCCTATTAGCCTTGAACAGACAATGTGTAACCTCAGGGCTAGTACTAGAGTGCCACCAAGATTTAGCCAAAGCCTCGATAGATAATAACATTATCCTAAGGCGGGTCAAAAGGTACGACAGGAGTAAAGGTAATCGCATTGCCGATTCTTTAGCCAAGGAAGCAGCTGGACTAAGAATTTTAGGACCCAGTGGCACTTACGGCCTGATGACTTCGACAATTGTGGAACTAGGTAAATGTTACACCTGTGCTCAATCCCTAAAGAGATGGGATGGAATCAAAGGATGCTATCTTGCTAGGATCATCTTCGGTAACCTTGGGAAGCTGGTGTCGAAGAAATATCTGGCGATGACCAGAAAAAATCTAAGCTTAAAACAAGGATTTCTGACTAGCCACTGTCAACTAAGGAAATACCTCCATAATATGGGGCTAGTGGACACACCTCTATGCAGGATGTGTGAACAGGAACATGAGACGGTCAGGCATGTCCTATGCGAGTGCCCGGAGTTATCGTCAATAAGAGAGTGTGTGTTCGGCTAGTCTTGGCCTACACCTGCCGATATAAAGAAGATGTCTCCCAGGGACCTGTCCACCTTCCCGGAAAGGACAGGATGGACGATGACCTAGGAGGGAGGACAACTCCTAGGGAGGATGTACAATGGGTCACATGTGGCCTAAGTGCTGTGGACTTACACTAAAACTCCCTACTCTACAGATACAGACAGAACACCAGCGAATAAACTAAACACAACTTCAATTTCCGATCGTTTATTATAACTAATCCGCTGCACGTGGTACTGTCAAATCCGTCGATACTACAGCACTGAACACGTTGGATGAGAATCTCATCCTAAGAACGGTTGAAGGTCCCCGGCAACTCGGGCGGATCAAGTGATAAGAGAGCCTACTGGTTGTATTATTCTACTGTGATATGGTGGTCCATATCAATTTCAGAGGTCATAACTTTATCGAAATGTCCATTGGAGTCAAATCTTGTGTAATCAAATGTTTTACTGTAAATTGATTATTTGGGAATCCGTACTTTTCATTTCATATATTTAATTTTTTTATCTATCCTCACGTCTCAACATTAATAGAATTCCAATAATTCAAGCAAGTTTCTGGGAGTTCTGCAAGGTTCACTTCCTGATCCCATATTTTTTCGAATACATGTCCACGATATTGGAAACCGTTTCTCACTAGTTTTTCTTCCAGGCATCGAAATAACCGACTCACCTTACGTCGTGGCTTCTATGAGGATAATGACAAGAATGGGCCTACCAGTCTTGGAGAAGCTTCTCAAGGGGGCGGAGTTCGTCAAATGTTTGCACTCGGTCGGTACCCCGTCTAACGGTATCATCGAAAACCCTAGCTGGCCATGCGATCCAGAACGTACAATTATTTTGCACCGTCCCAAGAACAACGAAATCGTTTCTTATGGCAGCGGGTATGGAGGAAACTCTCTATTGGGAAAGAAATGTTTCGCGCTTAGGATTGGGTCTACTATTGCCAGAAGAGAGGGCTGGCTTGCGGAGCACATGTTGGTGAGTTTGAATGGTTGGTTGGGTGGAAGAGCAATTTCTGCCTTCAATTTTTTTTAAAGCCGTAAGAAAACGCTGAGAAACTCTCAATGAAAGCATTCATTATTATTATTATTATTATTATCATTTCACCGTAGTGTGGCGCTGGTCAGGCCCTATCCCCCGAAGCCCCGATACATTCGGAAGGGCGCGCCAGCATTATCAACCAATGACCACTCCCCACACCGTGGGGTAAGTGATCATTGGGTCCGAGAAGCATGTGCCCTGAGCAAGGGCAGTGAGCCAAGAATCACAGCCTTCTGCATCTGTGCGGCTAAGATTTCTGCCTTAGTGCGGCAAGCCGGTATGATTTAAAGATTCGAGAGTAGAGAGGACATCATNACAGTCCTTAGACTTCCACCCTACCACTGCGAATTAAATCCAATTGAACTCATTTGGGCACAAATGAAAAGCTATGTGGCTAGAAAAAATACGTCATATAAAATACAAGCTGTACGTGAATTGTTATATGAGTCTTTACAACATATTACAGAACAAAATTGGCGAGATGCAGTAAGACATGCAATAGAAGAAGAACAAAAAATGTGGGATCTTGACAATATAATTGATGCGACTGTAGAGACACAACCGCTAATTATTAACCTGCAAGACGACTCGGATTCCGAAGATGATCCTGTTTATTTTGAATTTGAATAGTTTTGTAAGTAATCGTAGTTTATATCATTTAAAAATAGGTATTAATTAAATAAATGTATCTTTTACAAATTGCAAGTAACTTATTATTTTTGAATAAAATAAAGAAATTTTTTTAAAATAAAAATACAGTTTACAGTACCTACAGTTTAAGAATATTAATATATTTATTTATTTAAAGTAACTAATGTTTTAATCATATACTCTACGACACTGGTCACTCATTTCCACTCAAAATACCTACATAATCGGATTAAAAGTTTTATAGCTGTATTGTATTTCTTCAGATACAAGGTGGGTTAGTCGAAAACATCTTAAACTGCCAGTTTTAGTTTGGTTTTTGTTATTATATCATATTAGCTGTCCTCTCTGTATTTGAGTTCTCTAATGAGGGTCAAACTTGCAATGAGCTATCAACAAATTATGAACGGACTAAGAATAGTCAGAATTCTGATGAAAGTTCTAAAAATGAATTGGCGGGATAATTAAGTGGCATATTGTTTTAATATCGAAAGCACTTCGATGTGATTCTGACATAATCATTTTAAAACTACGTAAAACGTTATAATTCTCGATTTTTGATCCTGAGAAATGAAAAAAAAAATGGACCTGAATAGGAAGACTAATTCATGGAATTTGGTGTTCTATTCTCGTATAGTAAAGTAGCCTACGAAGTCGCCATCTATGGGATAGATAGAAGACTCAATCGTCAAATATTAAAGAAAATGAGACTCCCTAAGGAGCTGATGTTCCCCAAGGATCTATATTAATTGTACACCTCGAACTTCACTGTTCAAAAACTCTTTCATTTGGAGAACTACGTTTACGTGGAATAAACTTTCTGAGAACATTTTTCCAAATGGATTTAATCTCCATTTGAGGATTTTCCTGTAGTGCTTGTGTTTTGCCTTGAAAAAATAGTTCCATGATTATATAGTAAACAAATACATCAATAAAATGAGACATTCTAAAATGATTGTTTCGAAGTATTCAGTAATATATGTTGATTTATTTTTCAGATTTTGGGAATAACCAGCCCCAGTGGAAAGAAAAGGTACATCGCTGCTGCTTTTCCTTCAGCATGCGGAAAAACGAATCTAGCCATGATGACTCCTTCGTTACCAGGGTACAAAATTGAATGTGTCGGGGATGACATTGCATGGATGAGGTTCGACAAAAATGGCGTTTTGAGGGCTATCAACCCAGAAAATGGATTCTTTGGAGTTGCTCCAGGTAATATTTAATACCTTAAAAATCAACTCAAACTTCAACTAGAAGAACTTTAGATAAGTTTGTCAGTCATGGCCTGATAACTAGTTCAACAAGTACTTCATTTCAATTGGACATTCTCGGAAGCAGGTGCTGTCACCATGTGGGAGCCACAGGGTTCGATAACAGGGCTTCTACTTTTCATTGTATATATATCAATGATCCACTAGCTAATCTTCCTTCTACAGGTTGTGTGCTATATGCTGCCAATACAACCTTGGCTAATAGGAATGAGGATTGGAACAATCTTCAGCTCAATATGTACGAAACACATTTGAGAGCCCCACAGTGGTTTACTGCAAATCAACTATGTCTTAATGCATGTAAAACAAAGAACTGCAAATTTACTCAACGTAAGCTTATTGATGATCAACAGGCTGTGAAATTTCTGGGTTTATAGTCCGTTCATAATTTGTCGATAGCACAAAATGAGGGCCCAAGTCATAAAACGGTCGTAAAACTCGTAAAATCATAGGCGGAGGTTCCTGAGGTGTTTATTCATTAAATATAAAGCTTCAGTTTATATTCAAAACTTGCCTTGAAAGGGTGAAGTTGTTACGAACGTAAGGAATTCCCTAGGGTTCAATATTGAGGCCTGTGTTATTTCTGATATATGCGAATTATTTATTCAGCTTTCTTCAAAATCACTCATGAGAGCTAATTAAATTAATTAATCAACACCAAAACTTGGAATTCGATGATGGTTGAATTCCTTGACACAGTGAACATGCTTGGGTTGATAATAGATAACAAACTGTCCCGGAATCCCCATATTGATATGCTATGCAACTAATTGAAGAAATTGCTTTGTACTCGCACTACATGCCACTGTCATAAAAAAATCTAGTGATTATCATGCCAATATCATCTGCCAATTACGATATGGCATTCTTGGCTGAAGCACATCTTCATTTTTGTCTAAAATTTGTCGCATTTTATTGTACAAAATACCAAAAACACTTTTTCTTCTCATACATTCACAGCCTGATGCAAATCATGAAACCTGTACCTATTTAAGCCTCTCACATTTCCATTTAACCTAATATGGGGACCTTCACTACACTGTTTCAAACTATTTGGCCTTCAAAGACACTCCGTTAGAATAATGAATGGCCTTAGTTTTCAAGCAGAGGTGAAGGTTTATGTTAAGATGAACAATATTATGACACTGCTTCTTATGGATCCACCTTTCTGGAGAGGACTGGATGGGCGATGACCTAGGAGGACAACTCCTCGGGAGGATGTACAATGGGTCACTTGTGGGCCTACAGTCCCCCTCCCTACTCTACAGATGGCATTAATAGGTGAATTGATGGATGTAGCCCCTGACTACGTGGTAGGAGATAATCAACAACAGCTGTTTCAAACTAATGAAGAATTTCGATGATATATCACACACACTTCGTTTTATTTGAATTTAAAGATGGAAAGCGCCTAATGAAAGACAATAGGAGAATTATTACTCAATCGATGACATTTTTAATGCTGATCTGGGTTTCTACTGTACAGAATTTGACAATTTGTTTGATAATTTTACCATAAATTGGTTACAGTGTATGTACTTTCGTCTTGATCGATTTATTTTAATGGTAATTTTTATGATACTTAAAATGTATTATACTATTTCACCACATTTTTGACGTGTGTGAAATCTTCATGATCAGAAGCCTAAGTAGGATGATCTATCATCTAATTTAGGCTTCAAAGGCTGTAGTTTCAGGATTCTCAGCATTACATAAAAATTGTTGGAAATGTTTTTCCTTTCTTTGCAAGTTTCCCACAATTTTTGTTCAATGAAGGAGAAACAGATACGAAAAAGACTTTTTCTCGAGTGTATTTTATTTTTCGCTCATTCAAATATGCTTTACTGATTCTTCGATAATGACCTAAACCTTTCTTCTTACAGGTACATCCAGAAGCAGTAACCCAATAGCGATGGACACAATCTTCAAGAACACCTTATTCACAAACGTTGCATCAACCAGTGACGGAGGAGTGTTCTGGGAAGGCATGGAAAAAGAAGTCTCCAGTAATATGGAAATAACTGATTGGCGAGGTAACAATTGGAAGATGGGACAAAGCAAAACTCCTGCTGCACATCCAAACTCAAGGTGAGGGATTCAACTTTTTTGTGAATACACTCGGCCATTTACTTTAATCAATTATTTAAAAAGACATGTTTTGAAAGTAACTGAAAATTTTAGAATTCTCGGTGATGAATAACTAATTTTTGCAGATTCTGTACCCCAGCAAAACAATGCCCCATCATAGACCCAGCTTGGGAGCATCCCGAAGGAGTCCCAATTTCAGCAATATTGTTTGGAGGGCGTAGACCAGCTGGTGTACCTCTTGTATACGAAGCCAGGAACTGGAACCATGGGGTTTTCATCGGAGCTACGATGAGATCTGAAGCTACTGCAGCTGCAGAACATAAGGTGAGTAAACTGCACAGGATCTTATCATTCGAATAATATGTGATAAAGGTATATATAAAATAACAGTTATTTTATGTTTTCAAAACTTGTTTAATCCTACTTCTGTTTTAAAATAACTCAGCAAAACATTCATATCAGTTTTAAAGGACAACCTACAAATAACAAATCAGTCACACCAACCTACCTGATTTCCAAATTAAAGGTATCGTAGAAAAGTTGGATTCTGATGTATTCATTGCAGAATAATATGCTGTTATCTATTCTTAGGCTTGTCTTACTCCACAAGCTGTTTGCTATAAGCTAAGCTATTGAATAAAGTCAAATTATAAGCATCGGCAAGGCCGTCAGAGAGCGCTGAAGGACGAGAGGTCAAAACGTCAGTTTGAAATTTGAACAGCTATTTATGTTCATGAGAGATGGGTTCGATTTTGGCTTGTTTCAACGATTTTGAGTTTGTTTTGCCACGTTTTGTGAAAGTGGGGCTGAAAAGTTGGTAGGTTAACATAGAGTCTGAAAATGGTTGTTCATTACACCTCATTTTAACTTGGCAAACCACTTATCAGCGGTTGATTTCTCTAGTAGCGCCATCTGTGTATTAGTCTACGAACTTTTTAGCACGTCTATATTGTCTTACTTGCAGTAACATAATTATCATAAAAATCTATACAGTGCGGTCCATATGTAAGGAATAAATTCATTTTTAGCGTTATTAAGTACTATGTGAAAAAAACCTGAAACAGGTCGATTTTTATTCTTAAATTGACAATTTACAGTATGAAAATATTATACTCTTCCAACACCCCTTCTGAATTATAAGCACCTTAAATAGCAAAGGGGGTCATGTGGCACCTTGTTGGAAAGGGATTTTAGTCCTCTGTTCAGCAATATCAAGTTTTTTAAGTTTGGTGCAATCATAACTGAGAAAATTAATTTTTACAATTAAATTTAATTAATTGTAAAGTACATTGAAAAATACATTCTAAATATTATGTTTCATTATCATCTTCATTCTTCGTAAAGTTTTGTGATACCAGAGACATTATCAAAATTTTACATCCTAAAAATCAATTTTCTCAGTTATGATTGCACCAAACTTAAAAAACTTTATATTGCCGAACAGAGGACTAAAATCCCTTTCCAACAAGGTGCCACACGACCCCCTTTGCTATTTAAGGTGCTTATAATTCAGAAGGGATGCTGGAGGAGGATAATATTTTCATACTGTAAATTGTCAATTTAAGAATAAAAATCGACCTTTTTCAGGTTTTTTTTACATAACGCTAAAAATGAATTTATTCCATACATATGGACCGCACTGTATATTATTTTCGGATTATTTTCAACGAAGGAATTACCCTGAACTGTTTTTTTTTTCAGGGAAAAGTTGTGATGCACGATCCATTCGCCATGCGACCATTCTTTGGGTACAACTTTGGTGACTACTTGAGCCACTGGCTTTCAATGAAAGAACGATCTGACAACTTACCAAAGATATTCCACGTGAACTGGTTCAGGAAGGACCCCAACGGAAAATTCCTCTGGCCTGGATTCGGAGAAAACTCCAGAGTCCTGGACTGGATCTTGAGAAGACTGGATAATGAAGACTGCGCTAGAGATACTCCCATAGGATTGATTCCTAAGGAGAATTCTCTGAACCTGGAGGGTATTGAGGAGAATATTGACGTTAAGGAACTGTTCGATCTACCCAAGCAGTTCTGGATGGAGGAAGTTGATAGTGTTGCCAAATATTTTGACGAGCAAGTCGGAGATGATTTGCCTAAAGAGATTACGAAGCAGTTGAACGAACTGAAGAAGAATGTTCAGAGCATGAAAGATTAGACTGAAGATGGTGTAGAAGTATTGAAACTAGCTCTACTTTTAGTTCCATTTTTTACTTGTAATTTTGAATATGTTATTTTAAATATAGATGCCAAATTGAACTTCTGTGTGTTTCTGGTTCCGATGGAGTGTGTGTTATTCAGTGGATTATTTGCAGTTGGTTGTAAAAGGCAAATAGTACTTACCCAAGTAGCTCATTTTGATTCGAATATTTTATATTAAGGATGGTTTCTACATTCAACTAGCGACCAGACACGACTTCTCAATGGTAGCAGAATATATAAGCCTACAATTTTCTTCTGCCATAGAGTTACACCAATTTGTCCATGAATAAGGTTCCGGTTTTACCAGAACATTTTTTTGAAGATATAGGATCTGAAATTTCACCCTCTGGAAAGCCCTAGAATAATCCAGAACATCACGCAACTTTCTGGAATGTATTGGAATGTTCGTGGATAATCTGGACCGTTTGGGAACATCCAGATCATTTTGGAATGCCTAAAGAAGCCATCAGCTGTATGTTGTGGTAGTCCTTTATCCATGAAAAAGGGTTTCATGCTTTTGAAGAAATGCAAGGCTAGAATTTTTGCCTCTAGACATTTCTTGAACAGTCCAATACATTCGACAGTTATCAAAAGCTTTCTACAACTTCCCAGAAAATTCTGAAATGTTGAGGAGTTATCTATAATATTCGATAATATCCTGGATGTTCCTAGATTAAAATGCAACAATCAAGGAATTTATTGCAGTGTATGCCTTACACCCCTTATCCAAGAAGACTTCCCATTTTAACTGAAGGATGTGTTTCTGGGCTGGAAGTTAGCCTTCTAGAAATTTCTAGGGTAGTCCAAAACATTCGAAAGTATTCAAAAACATTTTACAACATTAGAGTATTAGGGATCAAACCGGGAAATTATGAAATGTTCTGAAATATTCTGCAAAGGTCGGGAACATCTAGGAATATCCCAGATTATTGTTGGGTGTATTGAACATAATCTGTCCGTACTTTATAATTCTGAAATAGGTGAGTACCTATCTACCTAACGACAACACAAAAAAATGCGATAATAATCTTAATTCACTAAGTAAAACAAAGTATTCCTTGAAATACATTTTTTGAGGAGGTTATAAACACCAAAAAAGCAGTAAGAAAAAAAGTTAAACAAAACTGATGCAGTTAAAAGCATTTTTCACCAGGCTTGTCGCATGGGTTTGTCAGGCCACTTGAACTCATTTTCTTGCGCGACAGTTTTATTTTGCGATGATTTCAATTGTGTAGTTTGTAAAAGGCAGTTTTAATGTACATGAAATACTTGAGGTAACTAACGTATTTGTATAATAGAAAATTGACATGAGTAGAGTAGAGTAATTTATTTGACCACTTTATATACAAAATACATGCAAACTAAACTTCTCTGAAGACGTGAAATACCTTGGTACTATCCTTGACAGGAAGCTAACATGGAACTCTCACCTACAGAGTAGAGCAAAAAGAGCATATGTGGCTTATGAGCAATGTCGGAGGACAGGGCTTACATTCATTTGGATTTATGTATGCCTTTTTGTGATCATTGTACCTTTGGATCAGTTTTTTCTTGGTTTGGCTGATATAGAATTTGTTGCAGTCCGAGCATTGTATACCTACCCAAAACGGGTAGGTATACAATGTTTCAGAAATTGTTAACAATAATAATGAAATTAAATTAATAAGATTAACCACTTCATTTAGTCTTATTTGATAATTTCGAAGTACCTACTCCACCAATTTTTTTCGAGTGTCAATGCTTTTTTGGTATTTTTCATCTATATTGACCATCACAAGAAATTTTCAAACAGAAAAATCATATCGCAACCTTCATGAAATAAAAGGCATATGGTTTCAAACGTTTCATTAAAAAAGTGATATTGTACAATTCATACCTAGTCTAAGTGAATCAAATATAGGACGCATTCTCAAAAATATTAATTTCTTTGGTTTGTTTAAATTCTTTTCGTAAAGTTAAGGCAATCCCTATATGAACTACGAACACATAAATGAGAAAATCACTCTTTTCAAGAACACTTAGTGTAGTAACAACAGGCACGAAGTGCTGCAAAAAATATGTACACATGAAAATAAAGTAACATCTCACATTTCGCAGGACCGGGTTCAGTTGGCTCGGAGACCGGACCTGTGCATTATATCTCAAGAAGAATTGATGTTCGATTCAATCACCACTTTATTCCTATTTTCAATTTCCGTAGCTTCAAAGCTGTTCCAAAAATTTTGTCCCAGAACATGCTGCTTATGCCAAATCCTACAAAGATAATATAATTATAAGTTCAGTATCCGTTAGATCAGGAGTATATTTGACTTATGGTTCTTGCCCAAAACTGTAAATATGTACGAGGCCGCGCAGGAATTGTTGATCCAGATTTGTGAAAAACTGTTATAACAGATGACAAATCATGCGTAAACGGTTATGACACCGAAATCCGAAATCAAAGTCCAATCGTCCCAATGGAAGAGCCAAGGACAAAAATAGAACGCCACATGGTCGTACGGTCAATAAGGAGTATTATCTTGAAGTCAGGGCCATCGCCATGGGGGGAGAAGTCTCTCTCCTGCTTTTTGGACTTGGGAAAAAGTTGGAAAATTTTGGGCCGTGAAGATAGAAAAAAATAATCAGAAGGCACCCATTCGCCATTTTGAAAATTTCATCTGTCAATTTCACTACAAAATAAAGTATTCATGCATTAATTTCATTATCCCAAATTTCAATTTCTTGAGTTGACCCTATCAAAAAATAAAAGGGGGGACATTAAAGAAATGCACATTATGAATGTTGTTTCGTGCTTTTTCTTCCAGTTTGTGTCTGAAATTTTCTTCATTGAATGAACATGTAAAGAGTTTATTTCGAAATTAATTGCTTTTTTCTCTCTTTGGCAGAGTCCCAGTTGTTTTTCGTATAAGGATGGATAAGTAGTAAGACAAAACTTGTCTTCCCCAAAAATTAATCTCTCCCAAAAATATACCGTTTCAAATTTTATTTTTCAATTACTTATGATACGAATTGGATATCTTCAATCAATCCCAGTGACAAGGTTAAATTAGTTTTCTGTAATTTATCGATTACACTATAATTGTTCGACCTTCTGAACAATTCATTAAGATTTTTCATAGCGTGTTTGATTATTGCACGTAGTGTTTTTGTTGTTGAATATTCTCCCACATGAAACCGACGTGGGGAATTAGGAATCTGATATGGAATGTTGCTTGCAATCGTGAAAATTATAAGTACGGTCAAGTCAACATTTCAAATATTTCCTCATGAAAATGACATCATTCAACATGAATAAAAAGGAAGGTGAAGTAAAGAAAGATAGTAATGAAGTTTAATTATCACAAATTGAACGATGTTACATAAATTCCTTAGTATAAAATGAAGGTATAGTGTACAATCGACTACCTGACTATTAAAACTATGAAAACTTATTTCATGTTGAGGTATGGATAATGAGAAAGTAAGCAAAAACCATAGCAATGTTCTTTTTAGACGGTATCTTTTAAACAACTATAAATGACTTCCGTGGCAACGTTAACACGCCTTGTCAACTTGTTTTGTTTGTTGCAACATTAGTTGTCATCAGTATTTTAATTTAGGTTTAAAGTTCGTTAACTTCAAGTCTGACAAATGGTTAGATTAACGGAAATGCATAAAATGACAGTTTTACAAATGCTTGGTTACGGAGATAAAACCCGAACACAACAGAAAGTAGCTCGCCTATTTCATGAGAAATTTCCTAATTTACCGCCCATATCTTAAGAAACAATGAGCAAAATAGAGAAGCAGTTTCGCGAGCATGGTCATGTGGGCTGATAAAAAAAGCAGCTGCCAATGCAATGAGTGATGCACTCAAATTAGATGTGTTGCTTGAGTTCGAGGAAAACCCACATACATCGAGTAGACAGGCCTTCACTACATTCAATGTTAGCCATACACCGATAGTAAACATATTGAAAGAAAATAAAATGCATCCCTATAAAATGATACTTACTCAGGAGCTCATGGAAGACGATTTTGACAGAGAAACTTATTTTTGTGAGCAAATGACGGACATGTTGAATAACAATACCATCTAATTGGAAGACGTTATGTTTTCTGATGAGTGTACTTAACGATCATGATAATCGACAGAATTGCTACTACTGGTCAACGGAAAATCCTCACTGGATGAGAGAAGAATACACGCAATACCCTCAAAAGGTTAACGTTTGGGTGGATATCGTAGGAAAACATATCATTGATCCCTTTTTCATTGAGGTCGATAATTATTATTTGGCACTACTTTAAAATGATGTCATTGGACTGCCAATGGGATCGCCACTTTCACCAGTCATAGCCAACATATATATGAAGTAGTTCGAAACTCTGGCAATCGAAGAAGCCCACAAGAAACCTCGAGTCTGGTTGAGATATGTTGACGACACCTTCATAATATGGAACCATCATTCTTACCGAGATCATCGTGTGCAAAATGATGTTGATTGTGGTACCTTTTCAGATGATAAAAGTAACCATTTTCTTTCGGCGATCCATGGTGAAGGTAAAAATGAATCATATCATAGATCACATAACCTGAAATTAATTACAACAGTAATTTTTGTGTTTGACTGAAAACACTGATGCAAATATTCAAGAGTGTAAATCTATAGGGATAAACGTTTATCAACTGTCACTGTTTTGACGAAACACTTTGTATTTTCTTGAAAGGTACTTTTCCGGACCACACTTCATATCATTATTTTTTCATACAGATTTACAATCTTGAAAATTCGCATACAATCAACGAACGAACACCTTGTATGTGGAAAAACTGATAGAAAGGAGTTAGATACAGACCAAGAAATAATATTGGTCGTTATGGAATTTATTGATTAACAGTGCATCGACACATTTTGAGTGAATTGTTGATATTGAAAATAAATATTAACTCACCTGCCAATCCCCCTGCTAAGACCAGTAGTCTATTTGAATCAGGTATCAACACGGATAACGTTTGATACAAGGTGAAAGCGATGATTGCAGCTGGAAACGGAGGGAAAACTAACCTTTTTGGGTCGAAAGGAACCTGAAATTGATAGAAATATTGATATTGTGATGCTTATAACAAAGCTGAGTGGCGATACAATAATAAAAAGGTTCAATTCCATGAATTCGAAACTAATTGTATGTGTTTCCTTTCTGATTCCCTTTCTCGATGCCTATTTGCGCTATACAAAGATCCTACCTGCATATTTCATGTTTTACTGATATAGGTAAGCAGTTGGTCAAGAGTGTCGAATTTGTGAATTTCATTGAACCATCGATTAAATACACCTCTAAAATAGAGGTAAATAATCCAGTACATTTCCTTATATAGCCTAAATATCCTCAGAATAGTCCCTCAAATTTTTGCCGCATGGTTAATAAACACCCTGTATAAACTACGAATTGATTATAGAATTCAGTCAGTAGAACACGCTTGACGAAGCTATTGTATAGCGAAACACGTACACTGGTTTCGTAAACTATCAAGTGAAAACCTCACAATGACGTGTTTCTTGAACTTTCCAAGAAAGTTGAATACTATCCAGTGGTAACCAATCAAAAACTGACTTTTACTACTAGTCAATCAAGCATATCAGTAGCATTCTCAACAGAGCTCCATCGTCAATGAACAAACTTTGATAATGTCTATATTGAAAATACTCACTTTGTGGTGCAATCCGTGTATCACAAAATGAAAATAAATCATTGCTTTCGATTTGCCGGAGGGTTCTATATGAAAAACCCACCTGTGGAGGGAATATTCAATGAGGGTCCATAAAATGACGCCTTCTACTACACTTAACGCTACTGGTCCCATTGGCGTGGAATCTGGAAAGGAAATGTATAATGTATTTTGCAATACCTTCACAATAAACAAATTATGTTCAACATTTGTTTTCGTGTCAATTTTGGTTTGCTTGAATACCTTGTTCAATGATACTCGGGGAGCTGATATGAGATTCTGTGTCAGTTGGGATAAAAGGACAAACTTCAAAGGTCAAAGATGTCAAAGGATCTCACTTTAGATATCCCTACCAACGGATAGCTTCACACATATGAAAATGGTGCCAATAATCAGAAATGTTCTAGAATATCCACAGCTTCCGAGACTGTTTTGAGATGTTTCAGGAGGATCCCGAACGTTCCAGATTATTCCCAATAACTCTATCCCATATCAGAATGTTCTGAACTTGGATGAAGTACGAAAACTATCAGATCTTACAGCCTTATACTGTTTCGAATTATATTTAACCTTCAACATTAATAGATTCACCTCTGATGGTTCGAAGTTTATCCTTTTATTCCAACTGACACACAGTCTCATATCAACTCCCTGGGTAGACCCGGATAAAACAACTAACAAAATTGATATTTATAAAATAAATTGGAAGACGAAAAATTCCTAGGCTAACACACAGTTAGTACTAGTATTAAATCCATATGACTCTTAGTTAACTTCAACCTTCGAAAGACACTATTAGTTTTGAGTGAAGCAACTTCTGTTAGTTTGAAGAAAATGTGCCTTAATGAAGCATTGCTTTTTGGCAAAAAAATACTGTTGAAACCAAGACTTGGCTTGATAAACATTATTAGGACTTTTCACCACAAAATTTTTTATATTCGAAGGCAACTATCTTGATAAATGAAATCAAAAACATATTTTTTCAGCCCAATTGTTTGAAACTGACTGCGGACACAATCAATACGATGTCACCTGCAATAGAACTTATTAGGTCGCATCCGTGATGATATAATAGACCAAATAACTGTAAATCAAAACAAAAGCGGTCTCAACATCCTTCCTTGCGGGACACCGATTGTTAAGGACTGAAATACATATATTAGATTTTGCGTTTACTCAGGTTACTTCCGAACTCAGTATTTTGGGTAACCAGATTTTTGTTCCTCAAGGGTTTTTCTACTGATCATAATATCAATTGAAATGTTTGAATAAGGGGCTTATTTCTCTGAATCTATTATGAAATGATTTGTTGAATTTTTTTGATATCTTTCAGCCTTCCAAAGTATCAAATTCTGAATTCGATATGCTATACTTACCTTTAGTGATTTGTACGTATTTGTTCGTTCCGATTATTACAAAATAAATGATTATTGGGATCCATACCGAAGGTACGACATACCACGGCGTTATTGTCAGGTGTTCCAGTATGGGATTGCCAAATAATCGGAGATTTCTATCTACAGGTGACGTCACCCATTCGTAGTATTTTGTTCCTAACTTTGCAACTTGACCAAGCATGGGTTTGTCCCAGTCCACTAGTTTCTAAAAAAAAAAATACAACTATTAGTGAAACAAGTAAACCGGATGTTCTAGATTTGGAATATGGTGACAATAATTCTATTAATCCATTTCAGAACATACATGATATAGGAACGGTCTATTATCTTAAGCGAGCATCAATATGACTTTCGGAAAAAAGATCAACAGGCAACCTTCAAGGCGACTTTTGAGTTTGACAGAATGGTACGAGATGGAGTAAGTGAAGTCTTCAGGAGTTTGAATCTCCTTCTTTGCAAGGTCTACTTTTGACTGTACCCCTGTAGCAGGGGTCCGTGTGTTTCGCTCAATAATAGAGTGGCCTTCTCAAGCATTCGAGTTGTGTCTAGTGTATCGACTTAGATCTGGCCTGCGGAGAATCCAATTGGATTGATTTTCGAAGGCGAAGCAGCTCATGGGAAATCTAGAAGCATTTTTGCGTCCTACTGTGTCGTGGTATACAGGACATTCTAACGAAAACTTGACCCCCCCTCCTATAAGTCAGAAACAGACGTGCAATCGAAAATTTCAATGAACACGTCAATTTCAATTTCTAGAGGGATTTATTCTGATATGGAAATCATACCTGAAACTTCACCCCTCTGCGGTCAGAAATTACCCCCTATTTTTTTCAATGGCATTTCCCAAAATCGGGAATATCTTGCCAGGGGTGTATTTTAGGTATAGGACATTTTTCATGGATTCTATTATTTTTTTTTCGTAGTATCCAAAAATAATAGAATAGTGTATGGTTTCCATTCGAAAAAATCGTGTTTCATCAGTTTTCTCGATGTTATGTTTTAGGTGGAAATTTCCACCTAAAAATTCGATGGACCTGTTCGTGACTTGATGCTTAAGGTGTGATTCTGTGAAATTTCACATTTTCAACTGTTACTGTCTATGAGTTATGATGTTTTCGGTGTGGTGCTGTAACTGTCAAATTTTTCAGAAAATAGCTTGATCTGCTTATGTCATCGATGACATCGTAATGACATTCATTCACCTATTTGATTCAATCCCAGCCAAGAGGAATCTTATTTGATTGAAGAGGTTATATTTTTTAGGAGTGAATAATTTATTTACAATTTCTTGAGGTGTATTGTCGAAACTAACGTCCCCACCCCTTTAAATGGAACAAACACAAATCATTTGTCAATATTTGGATGTTTTTCCAACTCACTTCAATTAAGGCTGTGGGCTTTTAACCTAATTTGCTGAAAACTTCTGACTCGCATGTCTATTTTTACTTTCCGAAAGAATTCTCAGATAAAGAATGGCTCGAGCCATCTGTTTTGTGGGCCTGCATTCACACAACTGGGTTAGAGGGCGAATTCTACTTTGATTCGGTCATAAAATACATCGTTAGATTAAATGGCCCATAGAATAGATTCAAATTGGGTTTATAGCGTTATATATGCTGGTTTCTGCCACTGATATGAATTTCATGCAGTGGTTCCCTACAGATTCATTAGGGGAGACAAATCTGTTGATCGTGGTGGCCATACTACTTCTCCCAATATAGTGCCGTGGAAAATGTTGATCCGAATCATCAGCATGATAGGGGTCACTTGAAATTTCAGTAGTAATATGAACTTCCGTTTAATTGTGATGATAATAATAATAACTTAACCTAACCACTCTGGCCTACTCATTTCGACGTAATTTCTGATCAAGCTAGAGTCCGAACAAATTTGCCCCTTCCAAAAAAGGGTGTATTTCAGGGCGACCCCCCCCCTCTCCCCTTCTTCATTGCATTTCATTATTGCCATACTCAGGGTATAACAATGGAACCGTTGAAAACCGGAGTCATAAAGTCACTCATTAGTTTCATATGGTTGATCTTGAACCTCGTACTTCTGGAGAAAAGGATAGCTATCAGTCCTTGATATCAAAAATCACGGAGAAAACTGTGAACCAACATATCCTCAAGTATTTGAGAGGCTTTAATATCTTAAGCGAGCATCAATATGACTTTCGGAAAAAAGATCAACAGGCAACCTTCAAGGCGACTTTTGAGTTTGACAGAATGGTACGAGATGGAGTAAGTGAAGTCTTCAGGAGTTTGANTTCGTATATTTAGTGATTTTTGAATGACTTTTTCTGTTCCGATATCCCGTTTCTACGGAGGAGCCATATATTTTTATTATTTGTTCTTTGGAAATTCCGACTTTGAAGTCGAAATTTAGAGTTCACAGCCGTAATTTCGAGTTTGAAGTCGTAATTTCGAGATCAAAGTCGTAATTTTGACTTTTAAGTCGTGATTTCGAGATTTAAGTCGTATTTTCGAGTTTAAAGTTGTGATTTTAAAGTCGTAATTTCGAGTTAACAGCCGTAATTACGAGTTTGAAGTCGTAATTTCGAGATTAAAGTCGTAATTTTGAGTTTAAAGTCGTGATTTCGAGATTAAATTAGCAATGTCACAAAACGTCATCCACGCATGTGCCTTTTTGATCTTGGGAATAGAAAGAAGTCTCAGGAGACAAGATCTGGTGAATATTGTGGCTGATGCATGATTGCGGTGATGTTTTCTTCGTACTTCTTCTCGTAAAGGGCGACTGAGGAAGCTATTGTACAACAAAACACATGTTGCGATTTTGTGTAGCGTACTGTACAGTAGTTTCCTCATGGGGAGGTGATTAAATGAACATCTAGCTTACCTACACACTCCCTATATAATCGTTTTTGAATTTCAAATGTGTTAAGTTAGTTTTTATACTTGAAAATGGGATAAAACCAGAAACCGGTAGTGAAAATAAAGTAACTAGTGGAAATTATACAAAAATGTTTTCATTCATTTCATTAAAGTGATCATGATTTTCCATAAAATTAACAAGTCATCAATTATTCAAATTCCTTGAGAATTAACAGCCGAGGCGTGATATATTTGTCTGAATTGATCAGTCAATTATTGTAACCTCGAACAGCAATAATGCCTCAACAATTTTCACACTGTTCAAAATGTATTCATCATTTTATGAATTAATGTAGGTATACTTACAGTAATAAAAAAATGATGAAATTTGAATTGAGAGACTAACATTCCCAGTTTTGCTTTCTGTGAAAATGAACTTTTAGAAGAAAAATTGTTGAAGCGCAGAAAGGGCAGGGCCCGCAGAACTGTAGATTAAAGAGAGTTTCGTATATTTAGTGATTTTTGAATGACTTTTTCTGTTCCGATATCCCGTTTCTACGGAGGAGCCATATATTTTTATTATTTGTTCTTTGGAAATTCCGACTTTGAAGTCGAAATTTAGAGTTCACAGCCGTAATTTCGAGTTTGAAGTCGTAATTTCGAGATTAAAGTCGTAATTTTGAGTTTAAAGTCGTGATTTCGAAATTAAAGTCGTAATTTCGAACTTAAAGTCGTAATTTCAAAGTCGTAATTTCGAGTTAACAGCCGTAATTACGAGTTTGAAGTCGTAATTTCGAGATTGAAGTCGTAATTTTGAGTTTAAAGTCGTGATTTCGAGATTAAAATCGTAATTTCCAGTTTAAAGTCATTTTGAGATTGAATTAGTAATTTATAGTTAATTTTCATTTGTTTTGCAAGTTACGTCCGGATTTTTCTTTTTCAAAAATGAAAAAAGGATTAGAAGGAAATACATTGTTAATCCTACTACTCCTATTTCTACAAATATTGTAAATGCGAAAAGTTGGTGAGGATGAAGTCGTAATTTTCAAGTCGTAATTTCGAGTTTAAAGTCGTGATTTCGAGTTTGGTGTCGTAATTTTGAGATCAAAGTCGTAATTTCGAAGTCGTAATTTCGAGTTTATAGCCGTAATTTCGAGTTTGAAGTCGTAATTTCGAGATTAAAGTCGTAATTTCCAGTTTAAAGTCGTAATTTCGAGATCAAATTAGTAATTTCGAATTTAATTTTTATTTGTTTTACAAGTTACGTCTAAATCTTTCTTTTTCAAAAATGAAAAAAAGGTGAGCTGCTGCTTCAAGAAAGTGAAGTTTCTAAACGAATATTGTATTGAATATCATCAGCAAAAAAAGAACTGAAAGGATTAGACTTCTACACATATTATAAATGCGTAAAGTTAGTGAGAATGAAGTCGTAATTTTAAAGTCGTAATTTCGAGTTTAGAGTCGTAATTTCGAGTTTGATGTCGTAATTTCCAGTTTAAAGTCGTAATTTCGAGATCAAACTAGTAATTTCCAGTTCAATTTTTATTTGTTTTGCAAGTAACGTCCGAATCTTTCTTTTTTAAAATATAAAAAGGGTGAGCTGCTGCCTCAAGAAAGTGAAGTTTCTAAACGAATATTGGCGTGTATTGAATATCATCAGAAAAAAAAAGAACTGAAAGGATTAGAATGGAATATATTGGTAATCCTACATCTACCCATATTATAAATGCGTAAAGTTTGTGAGAATGGATGAATGAAATGTATGTATTTACGTTTTTTAATTTTTCACGCCTAAACAGCTCAACGGATTCATATGTAAGTTGGTATGTAGATACATCATGAGCTGAAATAACATCAAGGGCGGTACATATCAGAAATACGCGACGGACTGTGGCTGCTCATCGTTCCGAAGTTCATCTCAGTACACCTCGAACTTCACTGTTCAAGAACTCTTTCATCTGGAGAACTGCGTTTACGTGGAATAAACTTGCTGACAACGTTTTTTAAAATGAATTTAATCTCCAGCGATTCAAATCCAATGTAAATCGCTACTTTCGCATAGGCACCGCTCTAAGAGCGCTTTGAGGATTTTCCTGTAGTGGTTGTGTACGTTTTTCAGCACATAAAAAAATTGCGAAAGATTTTGAAAAATTATGATGTTGAAAAAGGTGTTTAGGTTTCTGCAAATATTTCAAAAACTATAAAGAAATGAGAAGTTAAAAAAACGGTTCTCAAAAAGAACGAACCATTTGAAAAAAGTCCCACCTCTCAAAACTCTATGTCTATTAATTATAATTTTAATTAAACCCCAAAAATAGGACTCCGCGGGTGAATTTGGGTGTCTCTAATTTCAAAATTTATAAGATCAGGGAGTATTCTGAATTCTACAAAAAACTGATTCTCGTTGGAAAAAAATCCTAAAGTGGATTATTTAAAAAGCTAGATAACAATACTTGACTTGTAGTCAAGTATTGTAGTCCTGTAGTCCTGTAGTAGTCATTACTAGTAATGAATACATTACTTTTTACTTACTTACTTTACTTCACAACTACTTTACTAACGGACAGTATACGAAATTGTCCAGGAACCCGTTACCAAAGATGATTGCCGAAGTAAAAGACGTCCTCAAGAAACGCGACAACATACTTACCCCTCAACTGAAACGGAAGTTACAAGTTTCCAACCCAACCTCCTAAAAATCCTCCTAAAAATCCACAAACCGGGAAAATCTATGCGCCCCATCGTGTCAGCTATTTTGGAGCTCCTACCTACCAAATAGCAAAGTGGCTTACTAAGGAACTTGAAACCTTGTCTATTGCGGAACCAAGTTTTAGTATAAAAAACTCCTTAGAGTTCATACAATATACAAAAAACTTGGTTCTGCAAGAAGGTAGATTTTGGTTTCTTTTGATGTTAGTTCCTTATTTCCTAGCGTCCCAATTCCACAGACCTTGCAATACCTCAGGGAATTACTAGAGAAAAATAATAGTTATTTAGTGGAAAAGGGGAGGTTGATAAGTAAACACTGAAATCCAGATTGAATCTTCAATGGGCGACAGGTCGATTATTTTTCCTGCCACAGATAATCCCAACCCCCCCATTTATCAAAGGGTTGGAATAAAATGTCACTGTGAGTATGAATTTCAATTGTATTATCTTCCAAACTATTGCAACCGTACCTACAAAGCAAGGTTAAGTTTAATTGAAAAACATCGACACATACTGTAAATATGGCCATATTTTCGTTATGAAAACTTCTTCAACTGAATACATTGTTTTTTGTTTCAGATCATGGCGCCGCGTTATATTCCAAAAGGGTTTGCGAGGAAATTGGAGTGAGGTTAACATGTCCTTAGCTATATCAGCTGTACAGAGTGGCCAAATGAAAGTTTATTCAGCTCCTAAACATTATAATATTTCCAAATGAACTCTAATATTTTATTTGGTGGAAGAAAAGGATACTAAATCAAAGTTAGGAAGAAAACAGCTTTCCACTCACCAGCAAGAAACTGAGATAGCGTCAGTTTTATAAATTTCGAAAGACGCAAAGCCCGAAATCAAAAAACTCAAGTGATCTTTTCAATAAGCCAGAAAAAAATTATAATATCGATGAAAAGGGGTGTCAGCTTAAGTTGCATAAGACTCCTACAGTTTTAGTTTTAGCTGAAAATGGCAATGCTCTTGACCAAGCCTGGCGTAGTTGGCAAATGACTCCTAAGGGGAGTACGCCTACGGAAGCTTTTATCGACTGGATTCACCATTTTTCAAAATTCAAACTTACTGGACGATGCCTTCTCATCTTTGATGGGGGCTAGGGGCTAAATGCCATTTAGACACTTCTATTGATGCTGCAGACATGTCTGAAATAACGCTGTTTTGCTCAACCAGCAATACCACACATGAGCTTCAACCAATGGACAAGTCACTGTTTAGGTCCTTCTAGTATTTCTGGGATGAAGAAGTCTTGAAATACTGGGCTCTTCATCAGAGTAGAATTCGATGGCAACGCAAACAAACGTTAACAACAGTTCAGATGAATGCGATGACAATGTTATACCTTCTAAATTCATGAACAATGCAATATTTGGTACCAATGATTACATGGCTCACCTTTTCCAAAATTTCTCACAGTTAATGCTGAAGAGCATGAATGAAAATAAGAACACTTGCAATACAAATGAATCAGGTTCCCCTTCCCATAACATTCTACCAACTCCAGAAAAGATATCGTCCCCAAATTCTGCCCCTAGAAGGAAAGCTGTAAATAGTCTAGCTTTGAACTGACCAAACAAATCTTTAAAAACAGTCAAAAGACGTCTAAAACTCCTGCAGCTAGAAATGATGAACTAAACAAAAAAAACTGATAAAAAAAAGAAAGTCAGGTCTGGTACTTCTGCGTCTCCTACTTCTGAGTCTTAGTATTGTTTTTTTCGCAATGAAGATCGACTTGCAAATATGCGGCTCTATTGTAAATGTGCAACATACGTCCACGAAGAATGTATCGGACTCACCAGAGAAGACAAAGAGAACTTCGTTTGCCTGAAATGTGATTAATTTTATATTTGATTTGATGAACCTAGGTTGTGAGTTCATGCAAACCTAATCATCATAATTAAATAGTTCCGAGTTTGTTTTCAGTTGATTATAAGTTTGAGTCTAACAAAAGTAGCACACTTGACCTCATTATCCCATTATATTTATTTGTTTCGATTAATGAGAAAGAGGTTTCGTATAGTTTATTAGTTTTCTGTTTGATTTATTTCGAAACGTCATTAAGTCAGTTATAAGTCCCAGTAACAGAAAATAATATGTTATTTAGTTCACACTGGTAATATGGCCACAGTAAATATGAAAATATGGCCAATTTCTCATTTTCCACAAAAATGTCGTTATGTCTGAATCCATTTTAAATAGATCCTATTCAACATATAAGTATTTTGGTTAGATAGACTCAATACCGAAGAGTTAGCACACTTAAGACGTAGCTAGTATGAGAAAATTACTGATAAACCTTAAAATGGCTATATTTGATCCATGTACCTTAGTATATGTGTGTAAGTTTAAAAAAAAAACAAAAAAAATACTCAATTGACTAACTAAAGAACGATCAAGCTTTCAGCGATAGTATGTATGTCCGATTATGAATTGTCACAAAGTTGAAGGTAATGAGCTTTAGTATAAAATCTCAACAATAATGAAATAAGTAAAAAAATTGTTTATGGTTTAAAACCCGCTACCACAAAATTTCAAGTTTTTATTTTGAATCGTTCTCCATATATTCCTAACGAACGCTCGTCATGAAAGACCCTGTATGTATTGTTTCATAGCAATACTTTTGAAAAAGTTACCACGTTTTCGTGACTCCAGCACTCTCAAAAAGACACTTCACAGAGAACTCCTCACCTTTCATACAACCACCTTTTTGAAACACGCCGTAGACATAACTATTCTAAATTCGTGGAACTGAGAATGAAGTAACATATCGCGGCGATACTCAAATTGCGATTGTTGGAAAAGCGGTCATAAAAATACAATATCTACGAGTTACCTTCGTGTGGGATTTTGTTAAGTATGTAACTAATTTGAATAAGTCCGCATCTAATTATCAGTGTTTTTAATTAGTCCAGGATTGCTCTAATTATGTTTTATTGGAGTTGAATAGCGAAATATTGCATGACAATAAATGTAACAATCAGATAATATTTTATCATTGACTGTTATGTTAATAATTTTCACTGTAGTTGAAGTTTCTTTTTTGCGTAAAATTTTCCTGCAACATTGAATTTCTCCACTGAAAACCTCCTTCAACGATTAAATCTTCCATTGTCTTCAAACAAACAATTGTGGATATTAAAAATCGACAAAGTGAGATGGGCTGTTTTTCCGAGTTTCGCTCCGTGTTCTGTGTTTTTGAGCCTCACAATGATTATTTCCACAACGTTTCGGCAAAGTCTCATTTGCCATCTTCTGGTACTGTCTTGAGGCGAAAATCTCTTGCAACCTTGATAGTTAGTCTGGAACATCGAAGAAAAGTTGGAAATTTTTCTCTCTTCTATAGATACTTTCACGGGAAGTGACTTGGCACATTTGCGGACTGCGGCTGCTCATCGTTTTGGTGTTCAACTCAGTACACCTCGATGAATAGAGGGTTGGACCGTATATGCTAGACATGCCGACATCAAGTGTATCGAGGTCTCAGACGCCTCGCGGTAGGCCCTGCAACTTGTGTCAAGAACCTCTATACTCATTATTATTATTATTATTGGAGAATCGTTAAATGTACCTGTTCAACTGATGAAACTACCGTGAAATTGAAGGCGTCTTCTTGAGTTAAAACTGTTTTCTGTATGATTCATTTCAAAAAGTATTCTCAGATGCCTCTTTTTGCACTTAGGTATTTTTTCATTTCGAATGTGCGCTACAGTTATACTCTAACAATTTTCAATTCATTAGTAACGTCGCACTTGAAGTGACCAAATTATAATCCTTTTACCAACTCTGCAGAGGTGTACCAAATAATATTTTTATTTATTTAAACACATAATTACGTAAAATTGTTATAGTAGGTGGCGCTACCTGGCGTCAATGGTAAAACTGATTACATTTTCTTATTATGCCTAATACAGTACTTCAAAAAAACAAAAAAAATACAAAATAATTATTATGTTCCAGTCACACTTAAATATATTATTATTTGGTCGAAAACAGTGTCTACCATCCCGTCCAATTTCCACANGTCTATTCAATAAATATAATAAAATATATTTAATAAATACAAAACAAAGTCACCTTCACAAGAAACAGAACACACTATGCCTATGCAGATAAGGACGCTTGATAATGGAGAAACCGACTGACTATTTATGACATTTGAAGGACGCAAATATAATAGATCTGCGAAGTGTTGATCAGTTTACCGATGTTTCAAAGTATTTAGTGAACTGGTTCACCTATTCGCTCGTACATCCTATCGATATGCAGAAGCTATCTCGTTACGAGGGGCAAATTTTATGGAATCATCTTACTTTTCAATTATTTACAATGGCAATGCATAGACAATAAAAATGACCCCGTTACGAATTTAGTTCTAACATTTAACATTGTTGACGTTAGGTCTCAGTTCAATTTGTATATGAGTTACCTTCAATTGAAAATTGTTATACTATAGATAGTCAACGGCAAATCAAGCAACCACTGATTTTTTCAGCTGAAACTTTTCCACAAAGCTGCAGAAATCAGCAATTTTAACATCTGGTTGTGAAGAAAATCAGCAAGAAGTTAAGATAATCGTTAGTGATATTATATTTTCACTGGTCTGTAAAATAACACCTGAAGACTGGAAGATTTCAGAACAATAATCTGTACGACATATACTATTTCAAGTCCCATAGTTTGACTTCCTAGAAGAGCAATATAATTAACGAGAACGGTTGAAAAATAAACACAACATTTCTCTCTGTCGGTTCATTTGTTTCGAAGAAGGCGAGCAGTTTTTTCATCGATTATGATATTATCTCTATGTTGTCATTGTAGACCACACATACCTACATAGAAACAGTTCCTGCTGAAATCATGCCATTTATTGATTCGTAAGGAAATCCATAAATGAGCGTTAGGTTTTTCTTTCTTTGTAAACAGCGAGCTGAGTTTTATTTCCGGTGCCAGTTTTTATTCGGATTGGAACATCTGAAACACTTTGCCGATAGGAATACTACTCGTAATAATTTGGAAAATAAAAAACCGCCTCCCACATAAATCCTGGAGAGTGGGGTAATTTGATGAAATATCAGTTAAAATTTTAGAAAATCTCCCAGAATTTCCGGTCTATATCATTGCTTTCGACAATCTCAAAAATAATTGAAAAACTGGTTGAAAAGAGAATGCTTATATCATTGCTTATAATCATAGCATACTACACGAATCTCAATATGGATTCCAAAGCCATCTTCTCTTTTCTGGAAGATGTATACAGGGTGTAACATAAGTACGTTGAAATATTCAAGTGACGTATTCCTGAGACAATTTCATGAAAAAAAGTCTATATGAACTTGATGCTTCGTTTCGGAGATACGGGGTGTTAAAATTGATTTTTTTTCTTCGCTTTTTGAAAATTACTCTTGCAAAAAATAAGTTATTTGCACGAAATTCGTAACGAGGTAAATTTTTTAAATCAGATTATCCTGTTTAAGACCACGTTTGGTATTCGGTTTGTACGAAAAATAAAAATAAAATTTGGTTGAGGCCTTCCCAGAGTTTTAATAATGGAAAATTTATTATCATAAGATAAAGCCATGAAATTATTTGTCAGCAACCAATGGACTATATTGTCAGATTTTTTAATTTCGTCCAACTTATCCATAATAAATGAAAAAAAACTTACCGAAAAGTGAAAACATGAAAACACATTGCAATTGAAAGAACATACTCTAAAAACACATTAAAAATATTACCAAAAAGCACTGCTATAATACAATACTGCCTGTTTTATATACAAATAACAAGTATTATCACGGCATCCCGTCCGAATAATTGAATAAAGAACAAACGCAGTTGTACACTAACGGAGACCAACTGGAGGCTAGCCTCATCTAACGCTACAATTTCTGCAACTAAAATTGCAAATCGGGACGTATGTCTAAGACTGGATCGGTCTCGCATGTATATTTGACCACAAATTAGAAAACTACTATGTGATCAACAGTTTGATCAAAAATTAAGTAATGTTCAATTGGCTGCGTGGATTTCTTTTGAAAGAATTGTTTCGGAGTTTTTAGGGAACAAAAAGTAGAAAATTACGAAACACTTGTAGACGATTTACTTGAAAACTACTGCTTAATGGGATGTCGCATGTTTCTCAAAATCCATTTCTTGCACTCTCATTTGAATTTTTCCCCAGAAAATTTGGGTGCTGTCAGTGACGAACAAGGGAAAAGGTTCCACCAAGACATACTGACAATGGAGCAACGTTACCAAGGCAGATGGGATGCAGCAATGATGGGGGATTATTGTTGGTTCCTTATGAGAGTAAACGATGAAACATATGAACGAAAGTCAACATTTGCAAAAAGGTTATGCACAAATGACTTCATTTGAATGTTTTTTCATGTGTATTGTGAATAAAGTCTGTTATCCTCAAAATATATTGTTTTTTTCTTGTTTTGATCTTATATTATATGAAAACTTATTATGTGGAAATTTTTATATAAAATAAACTATAACTCAAAACGTGATGGAAAATTTTTGAAGTTGAAGTCGCAGTCAGAATGCTTTAAACTCTCATGTATAGCCATTATACTATTAGTCCCATTTTTTTTATTTGTTGGCTAGTGTAATTTATCAATGCTGTTGCCACAGCATTACCGCTTAACCAGAGAGGAAGGATTCAATATAGTGAATATTCAAAATTCCGATATGGGTTGATTTCCAAGGATTTCAAAAGATTGGGTTGAACCCATACCTCTTTACCAAAAAATGGTTTGCGAATTTCTAATTGATCTCAAATTAAAGTAACTACCCCTATGTTCATTTACTCTTTGTGAAAAAGTTCTCCCCGATTGACCAACATAAGGTTTTGGGCAAGATTTGAAAAACTTGACCAACCGCCTAGCTGTGTTGAGGTTTTGTTAACTGTCTACTGAAAATGTCATAGTAAAGTGTCTCTTCAATACTTGAAATAAGTATTTTCATCAAATTTCGGCCAATTTCATACTATAGTTCTAGCGCAGATACAAAAATACAATCCTGACTTTCTTAGCAATTATATAAAGCATAATTTTTTCTTATGAACAGGTCCAGGCCCGATATGACATACCAATTGCACGCAAATTTGTACACGGGAAGAAGATATTTGAATCCACTATTTTCATTTAGGTTGATAAAATAATTCAAGATTCCGGAACTATCTTCCGGATTGTAAAGAATTCACAAAAAGCCTCACCTTACAGTTCCTCTTCAAAATTTTCCAGACACGTTATATACACACTAACCTCGGTTTTTACATCGAAGATAATAAACTGAATTATCGACAAGGTGTGTTAGTTAGTCAACCGAATCCTTATCAGTTTCTAGCAAATACAACTATCTTCTTATCTTCACGGAATTATCTTCATATTATTTAGCGGATTCATATATGGTATATCTCATCAAATCCATCAGATATCGATAGAAGTTTTGAAAAAATATTATTTTGATTGTTGAGATCCTCCTGGACGTTTAAAAAAAAAAAGGAGATCAAAGAGGTAGTTTCTTTTGTTACAGCAGTTTAGTTGAACATCAGAGAAATTACAGAGAAATTACACAGGCCAACGATGAAAAAATTTTTTCACTTAAAAAACCTTATTACTCTGTTTTTTGAAGTGCTAAATCCAAATATGACACTCATTAAGCCGTATCATCTACCATTTTTTCACATTTGCACATCAATATTTTAAATTTTTTGATTTATTACAGATTTTAACACCTTTTATATACTATAAATGCTTCTAGCCTACAGAATGCACTCTCAAATGACCACCATAAATGGCGACAAAGCCGCCAACCTCCAGGAGAGTGCTGTGATTCTTATGGAAACTCACTTCTCAGGTTCTGTCTTTCCTGGAACGACGAACTGGACGGATGTACCAACAACACCCTCACAATACGTCTACTAGTGCAGTAATTGATGAGGACAAAATAAGATGGGCTATATCGGGCTTTTCCCCCTTCAAGTCACCAGGACCTGACGGTATAAGACCAGCCCTACTTCAGTGGGGACTGGACACTCTTATGTCTCTAAAAATTATATCAAATACAGCGACTGGCTTGTTTAAACATCACAGGAGCCATGAGAACAACACCAACCGCGGCAATGGAATTAATCATGGGTCTGACCCCTCTGTGTGAATGGGACAGTAGAGCAAGGGACCAACATTGGTGCCGAAAGAACTGGCCTGTGAGGAGTCTTTAAAACCCAAGGAGAAGAACATTCTCCGCAAAAACCTTATAGATCCTAAAAACATTCTCTTACCACCTCTACGTATAAAGTCAGGCCTCATGAAACAGTTTGTAAAGGAACTGCCTAAAGATGGACCTTGTTGCAAGTACCTCTGTCAGAAATTTCCAAACCTTTCAGAGGCTAAATTTAAAGAAGGCGTCTTTGTAGGACCCGACATTCGAAAAATGATGTTCGACGTAAACTTTAAAACCACAATGACCATATATGAGAAAAAAGCATGGCTATCATTCAAGCAAGTTGTTACAAAATTCTTAGGAAATGCAAAAGACCCAGAATATCGTACCATTGTAGCTAACATGTGAAAGACTTTTAAGAAATTAGGATGTTTGATGAGCCTGAAAGTCCACTTTTTGAACAGTCATCTTGATTACTTCCCGGAAAATTTGGGAGATGTTAGTGAGGAGCAGGGTGAGCGTTTTCACCAAGATATTCAATTGATGGAAAAACGTTACCAGGGCTGCTGGAAAATTAACATGTTGGGAGAGATTATTTTTCCTGCCACAGATAATCCCAACCCCCCCATTTACCAAAGGGTTGGGATAAAATGTCAGTGTGAGTATGAATTTTAATTGTATTATCTTCCAAACTATTGCAACCGTACCTACAAAGCAAGCGTGAGGTTAAGTGTGAGGTTGAGTTTAATTGAAAAACATCGACATATACTGTAAATATGGCCATATTTTCGTTATGAAAACTTCTTCAACTAAATACATTGTTTTTTGTTTCAGATCATTGCGCCGCGTTATATTTCAAAGGGTTTGCGAGGAAATTGGAGTGAGGTTAATATGTCCTTAGCTATATCAGCTGTACAGAGTGGCCAAATGAAAGTTTATTCAGCTCCTAAAACGGTTTTATTGAAAAAAAGATGATGATGTAGATAATGTACTGTGAACTAAAAAACGATTCGGAAGGTCCTAGGTAGCAGTCATCACACCACTCTCCTCAGTAATCTACGGTATTGATCAGATGAAAACATAATAATTTCATTCAAATCATGGGTTCTCGTCTAATTATTTTGTTTTCGCACAAGTTATGATGAAGAAAGCTTCAACTATAATTCCTGGGGAACAAATTGATGATGAAATTGGGATATTAGGAAAACTGTGTGCTATCTCCGCACACATACCGAGTATATTTTTACAGAATAGATGGTAATTGCCAGAAAATTATATCGTGGGAGCAAATATCACAATAAAATGTAAAAACCCCAATCAATTTGATTAATCATATTTTTAGCCATCTTCTCCTAAATACTATAATCACCCCCTTTAGCGACGCTCTTGAAAATACTCCTGAAATAAAACAAATTTTGATTCCTTGATAGTTGTATCACCCTCGTATAATATTTCGTCTCATCAACTGTTAAACTGTTACTTGACCAACTCGTCCATTCCAACAATGGAAAGAATTACCTTCGCCTTCATTGCTATTTTATTGAATTTTCACCGAAAATGTGTACCTAATCGAGACACCATTATGAAAGTATGCAATTGCATTTTCATCATAGATATATTCTTTCTATTTCATTATTTTATACTGTTATATTCTGAAGCAACACCCGCAAGAGTTTTTATTTTGACTAGCGCGGTATCTTTCGTCACGAACAAAACACTGTTCACTGCGCCATCTTCTCAAGCCGCGGCAGTTGAGGTTCGAATGGAGTGTTGAAATTTGAGGAATTATGGAGAAATTGAAAGAGATTGAAAGTGATAAAGTGTTGGAAGTCATTAGGGAATATTTCACGGACGAAGAATGGAAAGATTTGCCGGAAGCCTTGAGGTCTCGATATTTAACCACGACAAGAAATTATCTGGATGACTCTTTAGGGGGAGGTAAACCAGTTTGAATATTCTTTTTTGTTCAGTATTACGGACTGATTGTTTTATTTTGATCATGTTACGGAATCTTTTCTACATTTTCGAAGTTTAAAGGAACATAGAATTTGAAACAGGTGGGTATTTATTCAAATGTCATTTTCAGTCATATACGAATATTTTCCTATGGATGATATGATTATGTTTTTTTTTAAGAAGTTGTTCACCGTTTAAAGCAATAGTTAATGGATGTTTAGGTAAAATTAATGCATGAAAAAGTCGTTTTTGACTCGAGGGCTCTCAGGACCGGCTTAATGGTTTTTGATGTGCAGCTTGAGAATATAAAAATACTTGGTGGTAAAATAATCAGTATCTATAAGAGTATCTTGCGTGGTTGTGATAACGAGGTTAGAAAATTAATATGAAATCAGGAAAAAATAAAAACAGCATTTTTTTTTCAAAAAAGTGCATTATGGTGGTCTTCAAGATTATTTTTTTTCTGTAAATTCGGAGAATTTCAAAATACAGGGTGTTCAAAAAAATTGAAATTGATTACCAGAATTCATTAAATATTTATTGAATACCATTTCTCATTGAACTGTACATTTCATCTGATAGGATGAAGTACTTACTAATTTTCAGTAAATAAATTGACATTTCACCATCATTCATTGGCGTTCAATAGGAGAAGTCGTTCCCTTCTAAAGGCTATAAAAACAGAAATTCGCTGAGAAATCACTTTCCAATTTATCATTCTTCTCCAGCTGTATTCAAATAACAAAAATTATATAATTCTCGGAATATGGGATCTGTTCAAAAAAATAACGTGAATTTTCATTTTTCCCAAAAAAGATTCATTCATTTATCAACTGCTATTTTGTCACCTCCAAAGTAGTCCCTTTCAAATATAATTCAGTTTTTATCTCCTCTATCGTCGCAAAACGCCATCCTTTCATGTGTCTTTTCAATCTCGGTAACAGGAAAAAGTCGCAGAGGGACACATCTGGTGAATATGGTGGCTGAGACATGATTACGGTGTTGTTCTTGGCAAAATAATACCAACAAGCAATAACGAGTGAGCAAGTGCATTATCGTGATGCGAAAGTTAAGAATTGTTTTTCCACAATAGCTGCATCTCACCTCCACTTCACGGGTCGACATGAATCACTATGTTGGTTGTGCCCCTTAAAACGGTGTCAGATCAGGTGATCTTATAGTTCACTTAGTTTTATTCGATTGTTTCTAAATATTCTGGCGATATCTTGAGTTTATTGGAGCATCTGTAGATACCCTAAAATTTATTCTATAGAAGAGAGGACATTGACATATCAAGATCTTCAGATCATGTGGTGTTGCAGGTTTTTCCGGGTTTTCTTGCAGCTGAAGAAGAAAATGCGCCACTGGAATCAATAAAGTCGCCCCGGCGTGCCAATTAATTTTTGCTGTTTCATAATTTCATGATTTGTATTACTTTTCTTCATATGTTTCTATAATAAAAAAATTAAATACAAACATCAAAGAAAATTCCTGCAAAGGAATAGTTGTTTTCTGATAGGCGTCAGTCCATTCAACCTTCTGTGTAGGTTTAAAGTTTATTTCTTTAGATTTGCTTACTACCTGTCTTCAAGCATAGCCCACTGACTAATAAGAAAGTTTTTCTTCCTTATTGAGAGGAATCGGGCAAATTTCGGATATGCAGTTGGTTAGTACTTCGCCCACTAGATGGAGTGACATTTTGTGATGTTCGCTACAACTTAGGAAGAGGAATGAAATACACTGAAAGAATTCCAATTTTCAATTATGGAATATCATTGACTTTAGGTCGATGATGGCCACTATTTAGCACTGACGAGTGGCTAATGAGTCCTTAACCGGTCTGCAACTGTGCCCGTTCCAAAATTCAGGGTCGACTTTTTCAGTTGCATTGCCAATTGCATATGCATAACATTTTCTATTAAGATTCCTGCACTGACGCCTGTTGGATATAATTCAACGCCGTTCGTGGTATTAGCCAGGGGAGTAGTTGTTTTCTGATTTTATGGTGATGTTAAAAATACCTTTTTGTCAGCCTGAACTGAAATCAGTTTTTTTCTGAAGTTTCGTTTTTTTATTTGCAGATATCCACTAATTTTCTTTTTATTTTTTTATTATAATTTGCTGAACAATATCACAGATGAATCAAGAGGTTGGAAAATCAATTGTGTGGATATCAATAACTCTTTCATTAACGTTTTTCTCAATTTGTACCGTTGTTTATCGTCCAGTGAGTAATAAAAATAATTTTTAGCGTTCCTCCTTCCTATGCCCGACTTTATGAGGAACAAGAAAAAGTTATCAGAAAAGAAAGCAGCTGTTTTGGATAACACTAAAGTCGTGAAACCTGCATCTGCGGCCCCCAAGAGAGAAAAAAACAATACTGTTTTGACTGGTAAGGGTTTTATGAATTGACGATTCAAATGATAGTGTGGGTCACAAAATCCTTTTTGTGGAACTTCTGTCCAAGGGCACCGAAAATTATGATCCAGGGTTCATTCGGTTCGGAATGACCTCTAGCAAATATTAAAGATATCCGAATTTTGAAAAAAGATCGTCAAAGAGGAGGAAATTTCTTAGAAAAGTCCCACTTCCCGAAACTCTGACCTTTGAACAATAAGAAT
>NW_019293392.1:28111-41225 GCF_000500325.1 Leptinotarsa decemlineata | reverse complement strand
GCTTTTTTGGGTATTTGTCACCTTCCACAATCTTAACGTTTCGGAGGCCAAAACTCCTTTGACATCTGTCGAAGTGAAGAAATAAATAATCAAAAAGGAATAACTGCCACTACATTAGAATTTTTTATCCATTTCTGAAGACAGAGGCAGATTTTGGCCTCCGAAACGTTAAGATTGTGGAAGGTAACAAATACCCAAAAAAAGGTCGATAAATGTATTGAATATGATTAGTAATTTTTATTAGAGGGCAATATTTAATACAAAATAATAATTTTGAAATTTACAGTCGAAAGCCCGTTTGCTTTCCTTTATTGCTTTCTGACAATTCTCGTTCCACTAAGGTACAGGGTGATGTTTCTTAATCTCGGTAGTTTTTCCGATGGCTGTGGTTGCGGCCTCTGTAATGATCCCTGTGAAAGTTGCTACAACATGGTAGATGTCGTCTAGGGAAATATTCGTTATGTCGTGTATTTTTTATTTCACGAGGTCACTGTATAGGGCCCATTTTTGGCTATCCACATCTTTGAGTCGCCATTTTGGACGGAATTCTTGTCTTGTCAGCTGGGTTGGAGAGTTAATTATTCTGATTGGAAAGTGGTCACTATCATTTGAGTCAGGTAATACCTCCCTTGAAGAGTGATGTATCACGAAAGAATAGGTCTATAGCTGACTGATTACCTGTCAGGGAGTTGAACCTAGTTTTTTCTCCGGTATTCATTAACATCGAATTGGATATATTGATGAATTTTTCCGATTTGTATAAGAACATCCCCATATGGTATTATGAGAGTTGAAATTAACAGACCAATCAGGGGACGGTAAAAGATAGGAGTGTTAGGGACAGTTTTTCGGACTTACATATACTAACGAGTCGGTTAATTGGGAGGGTGGCGATCAGTTAATAGTTAATAGAGCAGTTGCGAAAAGATTCTCTTGCGATCGAGAGTTGATTTGGGAGAGTTGCGAAAAGAAGTTGCGAAAGTCAGTTGCGGAAGAGGGTCGCGAAAGAGGGACTTTCCGAAAAAGGATTGTGCGACAGTGGAATTCCGGTAAATTGCGGGTAGTGAGTTAATTGTGATATTGCGTTTAGTGGCACTTTCAACGGGTGTGTACTTCACACGGATGTCGTATCAGAGAGGGAGAACAGAACCCAGCATAGTATCGTGAGTCGATTTGGATTTTTTTTACTAACCCCCACGTCGATATAGAGAGAGAGAGAGGATGTCATTTTGATTTTGTGATAATTATCTTATTGTTGTTGCAATAGAAAACACTACACCCCTTTCATATCAGCAAATTAGTACACACGGGTTTGAAGCCAGGCAATTTCAAATAATCAATTCAGAATTTCTACAAAACTCGAGTAGAGTAATTTAGGTTTCCGTATAAGTTGGAATTCTACCTTATAAGAGAATATATAAGATTTCACAAGTCGATAAAGAGATAATTTTTGTTTGACAATCAGCTATTTGAGACATTCGTACTTTTCGAATATTTCTTCTTATATTTTTACATAGTTTTTCTTTTGTAATATAAGCCTAATCAGAAGCTTCTTGTTGTTTTTAATAGCTCACTACTAGAGTAACCCCCGCACCATTTCAGGATAGTTGAAAGGCCTCTAGCCTTAAGTATTAGTCTCCTGTCTCGTTCTGGAGTGGAACTTGGAAGGAAAACTATCCCAAAAAGGTACACGGTGTAGTTAGGTTTCCAAAAGACCGGCCCTCGTGCGTTCGGCATGAACTCTACAGCTTTTTCGGACCTGCCTTTTTATTCAAAATTTGATGCGGAGAAATCTGCATTTGGTGACAGCCGCTGCTAAATTAATAATAATAGATGAAACTATACATGAATAGAATACACATATATCAGAGGGCATTACAAAAGGATATAATGTTATCGATGAATGATATTCAAATGAATATTATAGGCATCACAAAGATGTCACTTTTCACTTCAACATCTTGAAAATGTCAGTGATTTCAAGATGACAGAGCAGTTTCGACCAATTATAGAACTCATAAGTAGTGCTAGACTGAATCAGGAATACATTGTTATAATCATCTGTCCCTGAAGGACGTCTATTTTCCTATTATAAAAATCTAACACGGAATCAACTCAAGAAAAAATAAACGTACGTCTAACAATCTAGCTTGTGATGGAATTACTATTTTTTTAAGTCACGATTTTGACACACAATCATCCGAGAGAAGTTCAGTCGATATTTTATTACAAGTTTTATTAAAAAAATCTTGGTTATAAATTGATGGATGTAGCTGTTACTCCGTGGTAGGAAATCATAATGAAGAAAAGAGAATTGAAACTTCCTATGTTTTTTAGCACTTTTATTTGTAACTCACGTTACTGCAGTTACGTCCTACGCAGACCCTTCTTTCCCAGGGGGCACTTTGTGCAAGTGCCCAGGGCCCCACAAATCAAATACAAAATTCCTAGTTCCTGACAGATCACCAAACGATAACCAATATTTATTAGATACCAAAAAACTTTTATAATTCGAACAAATCAAACCTAACTTACTGACTACAATACCAACTTACTAGCTTTTACATGCGCGAAGCTATTCTTCTCTCGCCCAAAAATTAGGCTTTCCGACTTCAGCATGCTCAAATAAATTCAAATATATAATAGTTTACTAAGCACATACACATTTTGAAGGAAAATCATCAGTAGTAAAGTTGCTACGTCCCTGCGGGTGTTGTCAAACCTGTTAGTGTAGAAGACTCTCCGGCTAACTCAATCTTCCCCAAGGAACGAACATACCTGTATCGAAATATCAATTCAGCAAATCTTTCTATCATGTACACCCTACCATATGTAGGTTTTGAGACAACTTTTAGGGTGTCAATATACAAGTATTTACAGACTTACAGCTGGGTATCTCGAATTCCAAGGTGAACTTACTATAATGACTGGACTATATCTTCATGTATTCATTCGATTTGAAAACATGAAATGTTGGAAACAATTTCATAAACTACACCTCACAATTTGGTTTTCACAAACTTCATTTAAAAAATATATCACACCCTGTTTCGCTAACACACTAGCTTTCTCTTTCTGAATAACGAACTAAAAGTTCATTCTTACTCTGATATTTATATATCCGACGTAATGTTCAGCTTAAGCATATTATATCAATTCTATATCAATAATAATACTTCTTTTATAAAACAAATTCTATAATGGTGATCTATATGAATCCAGTTGGTCATTCAGTAAAATGTTTGAATTTTCAAGTTTAGGTATTAATTTCTATTGCTTCCAAATGATTGAATTTCAAACCTCTATTTTCCATGTGCAAAATTTCGAACTCTCCGTTAAAGATACGATTTTCTTCTATAAGATGATTTGAATATGTTGAAATTGTTTTTTCATGATGAGCGTTAATTAGCCGTTTCTGACAAACTATTCAACGGATCAACCTGAAAATTTCACAATATGCATAAATCAATATGACCTACACGCCTAAAATATTTTAGACGAAGCGGCGTTGTCGCTTCTACTATAAAGTAGCGGCTTCTTTGATTTTGGCTTCTTTGATTTTTCAAATGGAACACCCCATCTGCATCTGTAGAGTAGAGAGGGTGAGTGTAAGCCCACGCACTTAGGCCACATGTGACCCATTGTACATCCTCCCGAGGAGTTGTCCTCCTAGGTCGTCCATCCTGTCCTTTCCAGGAAGGTGGACAGGTCGCTGAGAGACATCTCCTTTCGCTGGGAGACATCTCCTTTTGGAACACCCCATATATAATATCATATTATGATTCATTATCACTTAGTCAACAAATTCATATATATTTCCCTATACCTATTTATTAACGTTTAGAAGATATAAATTAATTTCGATATTTTTTTTACCAATCATGAACTTTTATAAATGCTGATAATCTTGAACTCTCTNTGACTAATTGAGAAACATCCAACGAAATCTGTTTTACAAAAATGAGTGATGAACAAGGAAACCACGTCAGTTTCCGTTTGAAACAGTTTATCTCGAAAACGGTTCAAAATAGAAATAGTATTATCTGAACAAAGTTAATCTAAAATTGGATGTAGAGCTCAAAAATGTTGAAATATACAGGGTGTTCCATTTGAAAAAATTGAGTTCCACTCATTTTTTCATGAGATCAAAGTATCTGCATTTTTTGAAGACCCTGTATGAGGCAAATGAAAATATGACTCGGAGTGAAGATCCTCATAGTATCACTCCACTCCATTTCAAATTTGATCGTTTTAGTGCAAGAGAGTTCAAGATTATCAGCATTTATAAAAGTTCATGTTTGTTAAAAAAAATATCGAAATTAATTTATATCTTCTAAACGGTAATAGATAGAAGTCGCTACTTTATAGTAGGAGCGACAACGCCGCTTCGTCTAAAATATTTTAGGCGTGTAGGTCATATTGACTTATGCATACTGTGGAATTTTCAGGTTGATCCGTTGAATAGTTTGCCAGAAACGGCTAATTAACGCTCATCATGAAAAGCTCATATGATATTCTCAGATGCGATTCCTGAATGTTCTGCCGGTTTGACCAATAGATACCTCAGGACACATTCCACACTTTAATTTGTATACTCGAATTGTGCTTTTGTCTCTACTATTTTTAACTAACTTTCCCAACGTACTACCTCTTCTATATGCAACTTCAATATCTCGTTCTTTCAAAAATGAAGCCACTTTTTTTGTTGTTTGTCCAAAGTACCCAGTTTTCATGTTGACTGAATTATTCAACTTGCGTACACGTTGGCAAAAGCACTGATTCAAATGGCACTTATTCATATTAAATTGAATGATTATTCACTGAAATTGAATTGAATTAATGAAAAACTTATTATTGGTCAATTTCATTCAGCATCAGTCACATTTACACTGGAAATGGGTGATAAAGAATTTTTTATTACGGGTAATTATAGTGAAGTATCAGACCAGACCATTTATCTTCCTGATAAATTACTATTATGAAAAAAGCTTTTTGAGATATTTCTGTGAGTGATCGTGAGAATAAATTTATTTGATATATCGTGAGATATTTCCCCATTATAGCCAGACACTCATGCCACCAGTCTTGGAAATTCACAACAGATGTTCCTGGGATGGTAGAACAGGCAATATATGAAACCAGCAGCCGTTCGATAAAATTTCCATTAAAAACGTGAAACGAGTCCGTCACTTGTATTTGGAAATGTAATTAAACGGAATTGAATCAAGATGATCCCGGCTGTCGGGTCACTGATTTGGGATGATATGAAAATATCTTGTAACAATATTTGAATGGGAATTTGAATCACAGTGGAGTTATTCTGAACTACCCATTCTGGAAAATCTGGGTATCAACAGCTATCTATATGGAATGAAGAAAAGAGAATTGAAACTTTCTCTCTCTTACCAATTTTATTTGTAACTGAGGCTTACTGCAGTTTCGTCCTAGAAGGACAATTTCAAACTCATACATTAAACCTACAATGGTTCATTACATTAGCCTTTATATACCACCCCTGTAGGTACTGATAGAAGTACTTGGCTTGACTGAGTACCTGAATTTACAGTTTACAATGCGGATGTGCCAATTTGAAAACCGGTGAGTAATTAACTGAATCGATTTAGATAGATAGATACCACTGATTGCTGGTAATAAAGGAAATATCTCTTATTTCAAAGGATTATATTTTCTAAACTGTGCATGAAATCACATATTAGCTCTAAGTCGAGCTGCTCAATAAAAACAATAGTTTTTTTATATTCACGGTCGAGTAGCCAAACAGGGTGGTACTCGACAAATATGCCAATATATAACACCTCTTCCCTACATTTTACAGATATTTACAAAAATTATTTCTCACCAATGGAAAATAAAATAAAAATTCTGGGCCAAATCTGACTGGTTTTTTTGTTTGACTACGACGCCTTGAAGTTTTTGGTGACAATGTGTTCCTATTAGTCATTTCACTATTTTCATTATTACAAGTTCCACTATCACAATGATCACTCATCATAATGTCACTGTTTGAATTTCCATTATTTACAAATTCACTACATGTGCTCAAATAAGTATTCTGTTTCGCCCTATTTACATCATTCGTTTCATTTATTTGGGATCGTGGAGTGATTGAAACTGACACAGGTTCGTTATTCGTCATATAGTTTGCTTTGATTTGATTTTTGTGCCTTTTTCATGTCATTCCACAATCTGTTTGAATCACATATGTTCTGGAACCAAGAACTCGCTTTATAATACCTGAGCACCAAGGAGGGGTACTTGGTCGAAAATCTCTCACCCATACCTCATCATTTTCCTTGAAAAATGTATATTTCTTTGCCTTATAATATTGTTTTAGCCTTTGTTTGAAGGTGATTGACATTGTTTCATGATGAATTTCACTAGTTCGGACTTCCATTGTCTACTATATAAAATGATTTGAAATCCCTGAAACAACTNTGAAAGTTATATAAAAAAAAACTATAAATGAAAGGTTCCATGTAAGATACAGTCCTTGATAAAGTTCAAAGAGTTTTCATTAATGTCACACATGTTACATACTGAATTGAAATTATAACACATTAAATTTACTAGTGCTTTGAGATTCACATTTGTTCTACTACTCTGACAATGAACTGTTCGTATCTTGAGTTGAGGCGTAATACATAAAAATGTATTTTTTGTAGGAGCGAAATACAGGGGATATTATTATTTATTAAATCATATAGAAATGTGACCGTAATGAGAAGTATACGTGTTTTCAGTGATATAATATCAAATTGGTTCAGAAGGATGGAATAGTCAACTCCCCTTTGGGGGTAAATACCTGTAGTGCAAAAAGATAAGAATTTCAAGAACTTTCTTTGAACAGCTTCAATTTGCTGTATGTGAGAATTATAAATGGCATACTAGATCATCGCCCCATATTCTAGTTTGTATCTCACATAAGCATAGAATAGCGTGATTATCACCTTAGTATCTCTAAATTCTCTGGTGTTCCTCATTATGAGGCCCAATATTCCACTAGAGGACGAAACAGCTTGGTTTATATGTGAAACAAAAGTGAATTTCTGATCAAAATTAATGCCAAGGTCTTTCATTTCATTAACTCGACTCATAGTATTGTTATCAATTTCGTAAGTAAATTGTATTAGACTTTCCTTACTGGAAAAAGACAATACATGACATTCAGCAATGTTAAGATTTAAACGATTATTGGAACACCAATCATATATCAGATCTAATTCATACTGTAAGTCTAAGCACTCTTCATAATTTCCTATCACCTTGAATATTTTAAGGTCATCAGCGTAGAGCAGTTTTGAATTGTTTATTATTTCAGTTAAATCATTAGTGAAAATCAAGAACAAAAGAGGTCCTTAATTCGAGCATTGGGGCACTCCCGAACTGGGAGTATATAAAGCAGATTCAGTATATAAAACAGAAGTCTTCATACTTTACATACTGTTTTCTATCGAGTAGATAGTTTGACATGAGTTTCATCAATTTTGCTGAAAAACCAAATTCTGAGAGACGCTTGAGAAGAATGAAGAGATCAAAAGCTTTTTGTATGTCTGTATAAATGACGTCAACTTGCAGTTTTCTATCCAAAGCTTCAGAGACACATTTTGAAAGACATGCAAGATTGGTTATGCACGACTTGTTTTCTACAAACCCATGCTGATCATCTGATATGATATTTCGTATTGGATTGTGAATATTAGAGTATAATATTATTTCAAATAATTTGAAGAAACTTGTGGTTGCATGCCAAGGAATGGTTTGAAGTGAAAGAGTTTTTGAATAGTGTAGTTTGAGGTGTACTGAGTTGAAACTCAAAACGATGAGCAGCCACCGTTCGACGCGTATTTCTGGTATCTATAGAAGAGAAATAAATCCCCAATCTTTCTTCGATGTTCCAGACTATCAAGGTTGCAAGTGATATTCGCGTATCCAATCAGGCGGATGGCTCTTCTCTGGATGGAATGCAGCAGCTTCAGGATATGTTTGGGGGCGAAGCTCTATACATGAGAACAATACTTTAAAGAAGGTCTCATCTGAGCTTTATGAAGCATCAAAAGCTGCCGATGTATGTACTTTTTTTCTGGTTCGAAACAGTGTTCCAAGCTTTTGAGAAGACGCATTTGCAATTCCAGCGACATGACTGTGCCAAGACATTGGTTTCCATTGTCTATACATTGATCATCACCAGCTGAAAACAATATTATATGATGCTAGCCTATTGAAATGGGTTTTGTTTACATGGGATCATGCCAGAATCTTTCATACAGGTGTTTCCTCAACGTTGGAAATTGTTGAGTAGTTTAAAATGGTTTTTCCATCGCAATTTGTTTTCATTGACCATTTTCTTTTCGAAATCCAATTACTGAAGAGGTAATAGTTACTTTCAGTGGCCCATTACATTTCAAGTACGAGACGAATGGTTGTTCAGATGAAATATCTCATTTGGGTTGAATCATTGCAATTTAACTGTTCTGTATGTATTGAGGCGATGAAACTCAGTGAAGTAATACCTCTTTAATTTCTATTTTTATTTTCTTCAATTTTTGTTGATCAGTTTCTTTGTCGAATATCCCACTTGGCGCACTGAAAATTATCAATTACGATGCAAAGTGTAATAACTGCCATTGTGATAGTTAACGAAAAATATATTATTCACAACGATTGGGGTTGGTCACTCGGTTTTTCGGTATCAATACTTTTTGAACAGAGTAAGCGTTGAATTCAATTTATGATTGTTGAACCTTGTCGGCATCAGGAAGATTATGTTTCCTTCCAAAATAGACCAAACAAACGTATCCTGTTGATAAGTTATAATACTGGGAACGCGAAAATGCAAGCTACGAGTTTGCATTTCAGCTCCGTGGACAGGAAGTTCGGCCATATCTGAATAGGTGGGTCCGAAAAATTTTTTGAAATGAAAACTGACCAATGACTTCAATGAAAAGAAGAGTTAAGTCTTGAGTAGGAAGGGTTATGAAAAAATTCGGGAATATTAAACAAAGAACAGACCAATCAGGGGACGAAAAAAAGGTAGGAGTGTTAGGGATAGTTTTTCGGACCTACATATACTAACGAGTCGGTTAATTGGGACGATGACGATCAGTTAATAGTTAATAGAGCAGTTGCGAACTGCTCTTTTGCGATCGAGAGTTGATTTGGGAGATTCGCGAAAAGGAGTTGCGAAAGTCAGTTGCGGAAGAGGGTCGCGAAAAAGGGACTTCCCGAAAAAGGATTTTGCGACAGTGGAATTCCGGTAGATTGCGGGTAGTGAGTTAATTGTGGTATTACGTTTAGTGGCACTTTCAACGGGTGTGTACTTCACACGAATATCGTACCAGAGAGGGAGAACAGAACCCAGTATAGTATCGTGAGTCAATTTGGATTTTTTTTACTAACCCCCACGTCGGTATAGACAGAGAGGATGTCATTTTGATTTTGTGATAATTGTCTTATTGTTGTTGCAATAGAAAACACTACACCCCTTTCATATCAGCAAATTATACACACGGGTTTGAAGCCAGGCAATTTCAAATAATCAATTCAGAATTTCTACAAAGCTCGAGTAGAGTAATTTAGGTTTCCGTATAAGTTGGAATTCTACCTTATAAGAGAATATATAAGATTTCACAAGTCGATAAAGAGATAATTTTTGTTTGACAATCAGCTATTTGAGACATGCGTACTTTTCGAATATTTCTTCTTATTGTTTTGTTGTACTTTCATGTTATATTTTTACATAGTTTTTCTTTTGTAATATAAGCCTAATCNATTTTTTATATTTGAAACCACAAGACAATAAGACACCTCGTAGAGTTTCTAAAGATTTGTAATTGTAATCGGGATAGTCGAGTAATTTATACCAAATAATTTCCAAGGTTGGTACTTCATTATCTTGGTATATGCCATAAATTGTTCGCAGAATGACATCTTTTGTAGCACCATCAACGTTTGCGAATTTTTTATTCCTTTGTTTTCGTTTCATTGCATGGTCAATGACATCCCCTATTTTAATGACTCGAAGAACTGTCGAACGAGATAGTTTCGTTAACTCCCATATTCTATTCACAATAGCATTCTGTGAAGTGTGACAGTTTTCCTTCTTCAAGCATTCATGAATATTTGAAATTACTCGCTGAATTTGAACATGTAAGTCCTTATTTACAAATTCCGGATCCCTGTCGATTGACACATATTCCTCACACGTAATATTATCATTTGTTTCAAAAGGTCTCCAGAAAGCCATATTGATGAAAGTACCCAAAAATACTGAGATTTTTACAAAAATCAGTTCAAACGATGAGTTAAACTGAGTTAAACGCTAACCTTGTTAGCGAAACGCGCGTCGAGTGCAAAAATATCAGTTTGGTGTTAGGGTAATTGATCTCTAGAAAAAGTGAAAAAATCGGTTTGCAAAACCACTCACTACCTCACCTAACCCCACGAACACACGGCACTGATGAAGAAATATTGTAAAACGGACAAAAAAATAGTATTCAGCCAGTCCAGCTAGCCGAGCCTTTATTCCTCAACTACATTTGATAGCACGTTTACTAACTATCTGGGCGACTAGGGACCACAGACAAGAAATGTTTATGACTGTACCAGGGACGCTTTGAACATAAGAGCACTGGTAGTATATACATTTCCCATTTTCCGGGCAGTGATTATGAACACCCCTTGTAGTGCTCTTATTTTTATTGCTGTTCCAATTGGAAATGGATAGACTATACACTCATCAGTGTTACTCGCTCAATTTAAATTGAGCGAACGAAGCGAAGTATGAAGCTCCAAGTTTGAATTAGTAGGTATACATGTGCTAGGTGTGTATCGGAGGCAACAAAGTTTTTTGAAATGGTTCAGAAAGTTTACAACTTTTTTTCGGGCTCTACTTGACGATGGAATATATTGACAGAACATTTAGGTTCAAAAAAAGTTGTTGAAAGTGTTTCACAAACCAGATGGTCAGCGCGAGCAGATGCAGTAAGCGCCTTGCATGAGGGTGATGAACAAGTTATAGAAGCTCAGATATCCATCGGAAAAGATAGAGAACATGCACGAGAAACTAACGACGAAGCCGTTAGTCTGTCCAGAAAAATGGAAAAACTCGAATATATTATACTAATGGAAATTTGGAACTGTATAGAAATTTTATAAATGATACGTGATTATATTAAGGAACAACTTGCCTATGTCATTGATGTTGAATTCGAGTTTGAAAACACCTTTGCTGACACTCCGCCCATTAACCTCAATATTTTTTTGTATATTCTGTATGTTCTTACTTCTGGTGAATAAAGACGTTTTACTATTATTATTATTATAATATTATGTGTGCCTAGGGAAAGATATTTGGCTTGAAGCACTCAAAGAAACAATGGTGATACCGATTTACAAAAAGGGAACGAACAATCTAGTCACAAACTACATACCAATATCGCTTACAACAAACCTAACAAAAATATATAAAAAGTTGTAGAAAAGGGACTAGCCTCATATTTGAAATTCTCTCTGATCATCAATTCTGATTCAGAGAAAATGTTTCTACTTTGCACTCAGATCAGAAATGTTGATTTATGAATAAGAACATCATTCAATATAGTTGATTCATAATTTTATTTTATCTAGTCGTATATAGTTGCTTTGGTATTAAAAAAAAACAGTTTTTGTCAATGAAAGTCAGAAGAAAAATTTTATTATCTTTAAAGTTTCATCCGTCAATTTCACTTCAAAATAAATAATTCATACATTGATTCCAGNCTTCTGACCCGTTCAAAAAATAAGAGGTGGGAGCACATTAAAGAAATGCACTGTATAAGTACTGAGAATGAACCTTATAAGTTATTTATTGCACGATCTTTGGGAGATGTTGGAAGAGAAAGCATTGTTTTTCTACTATCAACTATCAATTATCAACTTCATGTTGTCATCTGAAATCTATTATGTTAACGATCTTCCTATCCTTCTGTATTATTCAGATTATTCCCTAAAATTCAGATAGGGTGGATTGCTGCTGTAATATAATTCCTCGTGGATGTTTTGTGACTTCGCAGGTCGTTAACTCCATGAAATTCATAACGGAATACCCTCAATTAATTTACATACTTGGAGTTCAGCCGAAATTTCCTTTAATGGAAGTGGGGTTATACTTTTTTATTATCTTTCTCATTTTTCACAATGTGTTGAAGAAATATTAGTGAGCTTGACAGTTTGGATTCATGCAGAATTTTTTTGAATTCTTGTATTTTGGGATATTGATATTAAAGATGGGAATGACAATATACCTGTGAATTAGCATTGTGTTGACTTATATGCTTGTTCGGGTGGATCAGTTTCAATTCCATTCTGTCAGTAAGAACTACAGTAGATATTTTCAAATATGAATTATTATTATTTTTTTGAAACTATTCATCATTATTTTCAATACTGTAGGGTCAAACCTGAATAGCACAAAAAATACTCCGATCAGTTTGTATTCCAAACATTCGAAATGGAATTGAATCCGATAACATTCACAGGATTCCTCCACAATATAGTAATTAAAGAGTTACAATTTCACTCACATGGAATACTGCCTTATTCTTCTTCAGTGCCAAATATGGATAACATCATAAGAAAAATCACACATATTTTTTTATTTCAATTATACCGCATCAACCAGCTAGGTTATTAGAGATGGAACAATAAGGTGTTTTATATTCTATATCATGTTAGAAATTTTGATACATTTCAAAAAACACAACAGTTAGTCTATATTCTTGATATCTAGGATACGAGAGTATTCATTTCCTAAGCCGGATATAAATCTTTCGTTTTGGTAGCTGGGACATTCCATGATAATGTGCTTAACACTTAGATCCACGTTGCAGTTGAGGCATCGGTTGGGTGTTTCTTCCTTGATTAGATCTAGGTGAGTATACCGGGTGTGGCCAAAAGACCTTTTCATCACAAGACGTGCGCAAGCGTAGCTGTCATATTGAATTGGCGGTAGTTCAAAACATTCGTACTGTTTTAATCAACAATGGCTGGGCAAGGAATATTATCTCTACAAACGAATAAATTATTGGAAAAGCTATTGATGGTGCTTCACTTGTTA
>NW_019293392.1:10019-26752 GCF_000500325.1 Leptinotarsa decemlineata | reverse complement strand
CCATTTCATATGCATACTCTATTTTTTCTCTCTTTCATTTTTGCAACTCATTACAACAGAATTTGACGTATTTAACTTATTTTTCACACTCCATTGGTAAACATTTTCAATATCCTTTTGCAGCTTACTACAATCTTGAACACAATCTATTTTTCTATAAAATTTAAGGTCATCGGCAAAGAGTAAATAATTTGAATATTAAATTTCCGCTGATAGATCATCAATAAATAATAATGGGAAACAATAGCGGCCCCAGATTTGATTCGTGGGGTACTTCTGATTTTGACTGGTACTCATCTGAATAGTTGGTACCAAATTTCACTTTGAACGTTCTCTCATTTAAATATGATGCTAAAAATTTCGTAGTTCCTTTAGTAGCTCCACATAGAGAGAGTATAGTTAACAATACATCATGATTTACTTTGTCGAACGCTTTTTAAAAATCTGTGTATATCACGTCGACCTAAGTAGAATTTTCCAGGCTTCTGAGTACGTCATGACTAAAAGATAAAAGAATTGTGGAAATTGATTTTTTTGGCACGAAGCCGTGCTGTTCTTCTTTTATTAAATTCTTCACTTCGTGCCACACTTTAGTATATATGATCTGTTCAAACAATTTACCAGGAGCAGGTAACACAGCAATTGGCCGGTAATTTTCTATAAGTGACGTTTTACCAGAATGTAAGAATTTATTGCACGAATCTCCAGAGATTTTGCGGATCCATCTACATCGAAAACCTTATACTATGCTTTCGTCAGATCAAAATTAGAATATGCATCCATAATCTGGAATCCGACTCCTCAGTTGTATACTGAGGAAGTTGAATCAGTACAACGCCGTTTTCTAAAACTTCTTTCCTATAGATCATCAGACAATATCTATCCACCAATTGGATTTCCCCATGATACATTGTTAGCTAGACATGTTATGAATAGCTTGAGTTGCCGTAGTGATAGTGACTCCACAATTTATTTTTAAACTTATTGATAATTCAATTATTGACCCACCCAAAACGTACCTAGATCAACCTCTAGAGTTGTAAATTTTTTTATCTGCCAACACCACGTACAAATAATATTCTGAAACATGTGTGACAAATGCAATTCTGCAAGTTGTTAGGTCGATATTTTTTACTGTTCCATCTCTGAGATTAGTTGTTTTTACTTCAGCTAATACTATATGTATTGTTTTTATCTTATAACTATGGTAGATTGGACAAGGTTACGGAATCATACGTGTATTCACAGTATTAAGATATATTAACGACTCTTCTACTTCAAGTCTGAACGGTAATGAATCACTACTACATTTCCTATCCTATAACATAATATAATCGGCACTGTCCCAGTCATCCCAGTGACTAATGCTTAGATAATATATAAGTCACACTGCTTCGTCACTATTTCCATAGGCGGGTACTGCGTGGCCATCCTGACCCGTTGTTGTCCCTAACAATGTCTATGGACACCTGCAAAAAAAGGGGCAAATATTTAATTACTGATATACCATCAACATTTGATTTCGCCATCAAAGACTGATTTTACCATCAAGGGCTCGTATTGCCATCAAGGGCTCATTCTGCCATTATGAGCTCGTTTTGCCATCGAGGGCTCATCGAGCCATCGTGGGCTCATTCTGCCATCAAGGGCTCGTTTTGCCATCACACCTTCGTATGGGCGGTTAGCTCTGCTCGTGTGTGAATCCTCCTTCATCTTATAACGGTCATTTGGAAGGACCTCCATCATTTTGAATGGACCTCTAAATTTAGGTATTAGCTTTTTACTTTCACCAGTTGTAGGGTTGCTCATGACTTTGGTCAAGACCAAGTCGCAAATATCGAAAACTTTTGGTGGATTCAGTTTTTTATTAAAGGCGGCATTTTGTTTGCCTCTATTCTTTTCCAATCGTTGTGCCGTTTCAGCTCTTATCGCAGTGAAGTCCACTCCCCTCTCTTCGGCGTTGTCGTGGATATCACCATCCATTTTCAGCGGGAATCCAAATAGAAGCTCGGCTAGCGTAATTTGTGTGATGCGGTTTTTCGTGCTATTAATGCCTTGTTGAACTGTTGCCACTTTGGAATCCCATTCATTGCCATTTATACTTGCTCCTGTAGTCGCCAAAGCGTCTAGTATTGTTTTGTTTACTCTCTTCCCTTCACCATTTCCTCTTGGGAGACCAACTGTTATGGTATGTAACCTGATACCTTCACGTTCGAGATATTGTTGAAATTCATTGGAAACAAATCCTTTTCCCGCATCTGTTATTATTCTTTTCGAATTTTCGAAAATTTTACATATCTCGCTCAATGTCACTAGGACACATTTGTTAGTAGTGTTGGGAATCGCTTTCAAAAATGAGAATTTTGAAAATCCGTTCACAATTACAAGTATATACTTAATCCCCTTTGTAGTTTCCACAAATGGTCCCAAATGATCCAAGTGTAGAGTGTGGCGTGGTATCGCATATTTGGGCATGAAATGCAAAAATCTAAACTTCTTACCACTATTTTCTTTATGTTCGAGACAATGTGAACATGCATTCATGTATTTTTTCACAAATCTATTCATTTCTTTGAATCAGTAATTTTTCCTAATTCTGTCTATAGTTTTCTCATAAGCAAAGCGACCTACATCATCATGATTAGCTTTTACTATTTGCCACCTGCAGTTTTTCGATACTACCCATCTTCGACCACATGGCGTTACACGATAAACTTAATTTCCTCGTAAATCGTATTCTTCAAAAATGTTTTTATTATTGACTTTATCACCACTCAACCATATTTCTTTTATTTCTTTAATAGAAGCATCTTGATCTTGCGCCTCGCGTAGATAATCATTTTCGTGTATTTTGTTAACGTTCTCTATATTCTTTCCCATCTCAAAATTACGACTGAGTGCGTCTACATACTGCATTTGTGAACCAGCTTTATGCTGTATTTTAAATGAAAAGTCTTGTAGAAGTAAAACCCACGTGGCTATGCGTGGAAGAATTGTCTTAAGTAAAAGGCACTTTTCACGGCATTGCAATTCGTGATTATTGTGAACTCATTTCCAAGGAGGTGAAACCTATACTTTTCTAGGATTTTCACAATTACAAGTAACTCTAGTTCGAATGAATGATAATTATTTTACGCCTCAGTTGTTTGCTTGCTGTAATACCCAACAGCATTTTGTTTGTTTTCAGATTTTTGAACTAATATTCCTGCGAATCCTTCCCAACTCGCATCTATATAAACTATTATTGGAGGTTAAGGTTCGAAAATACATAATACAGGATTTGAACAAATTTTTCTCTTGAGATCTCGAACAATTTTTGTCAATGAATCTGACACTGCCCAAACGACATTTTTTTTTATTTTGTAAGAGGAGCTGACATTCGAGCAAAGTCTTTTATGAATTTTCGAAAAAATCCGATTAGACCCAAAAACTGTCTCAACTGATATTGATTTTTTGGTATTGGAAATTCATCAACCGCCTCGGTTTTGACCGTAGGTGGAGATACTTTATCGAACGAAATTTCGTAACCCAAATATGTTATTTTCCCCATCAAAAATACAGATTTTGACAATTTTAGCGTTAGGCCATAATTTACCAAAATTTTCAGAACTTCGTTTAGCAGAACTAACCCCTCAGTCTTGGATTTAGACGGTATCAAAATGTCATCAAGATATGGTCTTATGTGAAACTGTCTTAAGGGTTGGAAAATTTTATTCATGAATTGTTGAAAAACAGAGGGACCATTACATAACCCAAATGGGGACCTTAGGTATTCATAGTGACCCTCTGGCGTTATGAATGCCGTATACGGAATTGATTTGTTATCTAATGGTATCTGATAATACCCCGAAGGTAAATCGATACTTGTGAAATATCTGTATTCTCCTGAACTATCAATAATTTCTTCTATTAGAGGCATCGGAAAACTATTTTTCACTGTGATTCCATTGAGTGCACGATAATCGATGAGCATTCTTTCCTGACCATCTTTTTCATCAACTAGTAAAGCTGGACTTGAATAAGGTGACTTACTTTCCCATATTATTTTTGCATCCAACCACTCCCTTACTGTTTCCCTGACAATTTGTTTGCCTTTCTCTGTAGTTAACTCTATAGACAGAAAAACTGAATGTGCTTTCCCCAGGTGCTTCATATCTAACTTTCTGTTGAATTTTGAGATTCTTACTGACTGTCAGCACGGTTTTCGTAAAGGCAAGTAAGTCCACACAGTCAGCTGCCTGTAGTTTTGCTGAAATCATCAATAACTCCCTAGACAATGGTATGCACGTGGCAGGAATATTTTTTGACCTCTCACGTATATTTGACTGTCTATCGTATGACTTAATTGAAATCAAACTTTTTATTCTAGGATTCAGGGGTGTATTTTTACAATGGCTCAAACATTTACGTTCAGACCGTACAATGTTGGTAAAAATAAAACATACACTATCTGATCCTCAACCAATCAGTTCAGGAGTTCCTCAAGGCTCTGTCCTGGGACTGCTTATCTTTCTATTATTCATCAATGATCTACCCAAATACTTCAACATCAACAACAATAGTCTCACTCTCTTTGCTGACGATACCTCGTTTGCGGTCTCAGCACACAGCCTAGAGGAATTAAAGTCATCAACGGAAAGGTTTATAACACACTTTGTAGATTGGTGCAAGTTGAACAATCTGATTGTTAACTTGAATAAAACAAAATTTATTATTTTAGTTCTTCTATCGGTGTTGATGAACATCCTACTGTCTTTGATATTAGAGGGGTGGAATTGGTATCAACGAATTTTACAAAATTTCTAGGAGTCTATGTGGATGATTGCCTAAGATGGTCTGAACACATTACAGTCACTTGTAAAAAAGTTAACCAAGCGTACTATGCTCTCTCCAGAATAAAACATTTTATGCCCTTGCATGCCTTGCTGGACGTATATTATAGCTTGGTCTATAGCCATTTGAGCTACAATGTGGTTCTTTGTGGTATGCCACCAACAAAGATATGGTTTTTATTTCACAAAAAAAAATTATCAGAAAATAATTTGATATCCCATGGAGAGAATCGTGCAAACAGCACTTCATATCTTATCAAATCCTGTCATTCCCTTGTATTTACATATTTAAATGCCAACTATACATCCACGATAATTTAACAAAATATAACATCAATTCTTCTTACCACAGTTACTCAACCAAAAATGGAAAATTGTTAAGTATTCCTAGACACAGATCCACTAAATTTGAACAGTCACCCAAATATATGGGAATAAAATTATTCAATCACCTACCTGATCACTTTAAAATTCCATCAAAATTTTATTCCGATTCCGATTTTTCCTGCACCAACAAAGTACCACATTTTATGTTTGACAACCAATGAGGAGTATCCACTTTATTCTGAAACGTTAAAACATCATCTACCCTGTGGTAAATGATCCTTTGTGAAATTTCTTCAGATCAGAATATCATTTTCGATATTGTTGCCGTCGATTACGTAATATACTATTTTTAACGAAACTTCATCAATTTGTGTTAAATTCTCTGGCTCTTCCACAACAAAAGCAGATTACTTCATTATTTTTACTGGGACTTTTGTTGAAACATTAGAATTACTACTACTTGGTATCGGCTGTTGCGAACGGCTCTTGCAGATTTCAGTTGCTACCTGTGTGTATGTTTTATTTTTCAGGTACCTCTCCAACATGTTAGGACTCTGAATATTTGACGCTTTCACTGCCAATTTCAAATTATGCTCATTTATTGCACCCATTGTCAGAGAAATTTTGTTGGAGTCAGAAAATTTCAATCTTAATTTATTGATTTTTACCAAATGATTAAAATGGAACTCATATAATGAGCATCCTTCTGTTGGCTTATGATTGGCCACCTCCATAAATAGCTCGTAAGCGTTTCTTGTACATTGGAATGTAGAACTTAGTAATTGTTTACATTCCGCCCACGTATTCTGAGACCACCCTAATTCACACTGTATGTAACTTTCATACCATATTTTAGCTGTTCCATTCAATTTATATACTACTTGACATATCAGGTGGATCAAACTCAGGCACTGCACTCGAAAAAACAATACTAGAGCTTGGCTGTACATTGCATATTTGCGGCATAGTATTTGAACTCGCTAAACTTACAGTTTGACTCCTGAAGATTCTCGACTCTTTCCGATGTCGACTCGATTTCTTTGGAGACTTTCTTGCTCTTACTGACATCCTCTTTCGTTTTCGGTTACGATCCTCTTCACTGGAGCTGGATGGACTGCTGTGGGTTGGGGACAAACGCCTCATCGATTTCTTTCCATGTTTTGACATGACAACACACGATTCACACTGTTCACCACTTTTGATGTAGTAGATTGGACAAGATTACGGAATTATATTCAGAGTGAAACGATATATAAACGACTCTTCTACTTCAAGTCACAAACGGTAACGAATCAATACTACATTTCCTATCCTATAACATAATGTAATCGGCACTGTTCCAGTCAGCCCAGAGACTAATGCTTAAATAATACAGTGTGTAATAACGAAAAGTTAACTGAGCCGTTTTTGGATATGAAAAGTAAGATTTTTTAAAAAAGCTCAGACACGTCGATTTCTATCTGAAGGGGGACACTTTTCAGACTAATCTAGTACGCACCCCTTCGGAGGGGTGCGTCCGACGACCCTTAATTAGATAGGGAAAGTAGGTCGAGTGGCACCTTGTTTTAAAGGTCTTTCGAATACCTTTACATTTCTGTTAGAAGAAAATTTTTGTAACGATTAGTTTTCGAGATAATTTGAAGATTCAGAGGTATTTTCATTGAGTTCAACTCAATGGTAAATCAAATGGTTTCCAAAGTACAATTTACGTTCAAAACTTTCATAATGAAAAATAAAATTTTGCTTTCTATGACAACCTGCTAATACGTGTCCATTTGATTTAGTGAAGAAGTAAGAATTATTTGTTCATTACGAGGAAATTTTTTCGGGGGATGCGGTTGGATACTAACCTTACATTTTAGGTGAATTGAGTGGCACCTCCTTATGAAGGTTGTCTTTTGACGTAGATATTTCATGCTCCCCATGAAAAAGTGAATCATACTAAAAACTTACCTACACAACGAATACAACCTGCTGATTTCCTTGAATGCTGATGATACAGAAAAGTTTAAAAAACTGTTTTAGGGTTGATAAATCCCAATAATTGTTTTCGAAGCACACACAAAAAAAGTAACACCCAATAAGGGTAACTCACATAGGAAGTTCAGAGTAAATGTTCAAAATGTGCGCCATTTTGCTCCACGCAACAATGAAGATTTTCTTCGAATTTTGCTCTTACTTTATTCAACATCTCAGTAGTTATAGCTCGGCATTCATCAATAATTTCACGACGTAATTCATCCAAATTAGCTGGCAGTGAAGCATTAACTTCAGACTTCAAATATCCCCACAAAAAGTATTCCAGTGGTGTTAAATCTGGTGATCGTGCTGGCCATTCAATTGGACCTCTTCTGCCAATCCATTGTCCTTCAAAATGATTATTCAAAAAATTTCGAACCTGCTGGGCATAATGGGATGGTACACCGTCATATTGAAAATGGATAAATTCATCTTGACATCTTGGATGCTGTTCAATTATTTCAACTATACGAGGTTGTATTGCCTCTTCAAGAAGTTGTAAATAAGAATCACTGGTTGAATTTCCATCAATGGAAAATGGACCTATAATATGATTGCCTAATATTCCAACCCAGACATTCAACTTTTGGGAATGTTGGGTATGTATTTCTGCGTATCGTCTTGGGTTTTCATCCGACCAATAACGGCAATTGTGACGGTTCACGCACCCATTTAAATAAAATGAGCTTTCGTCCGAAAAACAGATGTTATAAAGCAGCTCGGGATTTTGCATCAATCTCTCTCATGCCTTCACAAAACTCCTGTCTTCGGTCAAAATCATCCTGTTTGAGTTCATGAACAAGTTTAATTTTGTAAGGATGGAATTTGTGGTTTTTAAGGATTCTCAATGCGCTCATATGGCTTATTTCGGCCATTGCTGATAAACCTCTAGTACTTAACCTGGGATTGGCGATGACTTGACTTGAATCCAATCGCATTATCGTCATTCACTACCCTGCTCTGAACATTTCTTTTCTTATTCAAAACCGAACCTGTCTCCCTGAATTTTGTGACCAAATCCAGAATGTGATTTCTGCTTAGGTGTTTACTAGGGTTACGCTCGTTGAATAAAATTGATGTTCTATCAGCATTTTGGTCGTTGCCAAAAAATAAAGCAATAACTGAAATCCTTTCAGCAGTAGTGTAAGGCATTTTTAAAGAAATAACAATATACGACCCGTTTAAACAAAAAAAATCGAACGATGTAGTAATGAAAACTGGAAGAAGAGGAGTTGGTATTGATTTAAAAAAGGGATTGTATTCAACAAAAAATTGATAAGAAGAACTGCTTGAAAATTTTTTATTTGGGCTGATAAGTTACCGAGTAGTCTGTCTAATGTATTACTAACATGGAAAATTTAACTTCAAATTATCTCGAAAACTAATCATTACAATTTTTTTTAACAGAGTTGTTAAGGTTATCGAAAGACCTTTGAAACAAGGTGCCACTCGACCCCTCCGAGGGGGTGCGTACTACAAAAAATTTGATTAGTCTGAATGGTGTCCTCCTTTCAATTAGAAATCGACGTGTCCGAGCTGCTTTTAAAAATCTCACTTTTATATTAAAAACGGCTTTGTTAAATTTTCGTTGTTACACACTGTATATAAGTCACGCTGCTCCGTCACTATTTCCATATAATGCGGGTACTGCATAACTATTTGGGTTTGTATTGTGATTTGACTGATATTATACAGTTGCCTGTACAGCTGTAGAACAGTTTATGAATTAATGAATAAATGAATGAATAAAAATTAATGACCATTCTTATACAAATTGTGAATTTGTCAAAAAGAAAATAAGTCTTAGTACTACTACTACTCTGGAATATACAAACCCAAATATTTATAACAATCAGGAGGTAACATTTTTACAATTTCAGTTCCAGCAAGTCGAGAATAACTGATTCCTAGTTCAAAGAAGCTTGAAGTTTCAAAGCTCCAAACTTGCTGAATATTCCGTAACCGAAATCACAATCCTAGTTAGTATTCAGAAAGTAAACTTCGTTTCTGGAATATAAAAAAATCTTTTGATCATTTCTGCGGTTCACTCGGTTCTACCAACGTCGTCGAGGTCAATTCAAGCATGGACAGTGATCAGATTAAAGACGGGTAGTCGGGAGCCTCTCATCAGGGGATTTTACTTAGAGCTTGAGGTTTTGACGTTGAGATCACGACATACATGAATCATTTCGATGGAGTTCAACATATTAGGATTACAGGATGGAGAGAAATTGAGTCGCCTCCAGAGAAAATATCATTTTTGTAAGAAAACACATTTTTGTCGTTGAGATTTTTAGACTGAATGAATTTTAGTGTACGAGTAGAATAGTGATACAGTGCTTTTCTTTAATGCTCCCCTATTTTATTTCTTGAACATATCAACTAAAAAAATTGAAATCTCAGATGATGAAATGAATGCATAAATACTTTATTTCGAAGTGAAATTGACAGACAAAACTTTCAAGAGGGCGACTGGGCGCAATCTGGGAAAAAAATTAAATGGAAAGGAGGGTCTTGTGACAAACCTTTTTGAAGCTCCTGACGAATGCTTCAAAAACCTAGAATATACTGTCAATATCTTCAGCTACTACAAAAAGATGGAAATTTTAATAATAGCCGACTACATTGACATTTAACCAAGTTAATATAAGGTAATAAGGACCTCGACGGCCAATTCAACAACCGGAAAAAGTAGTATCTAAATAGTGTCTTACTTGTCCCGAGTAATGTGGTGGTGGGTCATATTTTTGTAATACAATATCCATATCGAATTTATTAGGATTCGTTTCAACATTTTCAGTGATGAGAGGGTAAACAGTAGTTTCCAGCATATTCAAATACAGTTACCCTGTTGAATTTTGATCAATAAACGAGAGGTCCTACAATATGGCTTCCCAATATTCCTGCCCGAACGTTAATTTTTTCTGAATATTCTATATGTGTTTCCCTAAAAACGTGAGGGTTGGTGTCACTCCGAAAACGGCAATTTTGTCTCTGAGCATTGCCGTTAGAGGAAAATGTACATTCGTCACTAAAACAGATATTGCGGAGATAGGTAAAATGCTTTGCGATAGTTTACGTCATGATTTCGCAAAATTCTGTTCTTCGATCAGGGTCATCTTCAGTTAATTGATGTACTATTGATGATAATACCTATTCCTCTTCAAAAGTCTCCACACAGTAGAAGGAGACACCTCACAAACATTTGCGACGGAATAAGTAGACTGTTCAGGATTTACTAACATCGCCAGTGGCGGCTCGTCAGAGGAGGCAAGGGAGGCTCATCCTCTCCATAAAATTTGAGGCTAATCATCGCAGTAAATTAAAAGATATTTACAAATGATTACGAATTTTTTTTTTAGAAAGCTTTACTTTTAATTTTTGAAATGAATACATAATATGCCCGAAAAAACACTATCGCTCACTAGGGTAGACCGGAGACAATTGAAACAGGGGACAATAGAAACAACCGCCATAGTAGACCGATTTCGCCGTTTGAATCACGCGCGCTCATACCAAACGAAGCGCCATTAGATGAAGCACGTAGCCATCGAATGGCAGGGAGATCGAATGGCAAACGCGAGTCAAATACCAAGTTCTTGGGGTAGACCGCCGACTCTCCTGGGTAAATCACAGTTACTACATCAAGAACATAGTACAAATGAAGATAGCCAAACTCTATCCTCTGATCAATCGAAAGTCTGAGCTCAAGCCTGTCATTATGTATGCTTCAGGCGCTTGGGGACAAACCGCTCCAACAAACCTCTCAATTTTGGTGAGATTACAGAATAAACTTTTCAGGATGTTGGTGAATGCTCCATTGTTCAAGCGGAATGAAGCCGTTCGCAGAGATTTGAAGCTGTTAACTATACGGCAGTCCATTCAGTCGAGGAATCAGAGAGTTTTCGAGTCAGCGGAAACTCATGATGACCCATTAGTCAGGTAAGCTGTAGATTACACTATAGACGACCCCACTCGATTCAGAAGGGGTTTTCGATTTACAGATGTGTCCCATTCAATGTCGGTCCTCTTCACCAATACGTCTAAGAAAGGAAATTCGTTGTGAACTTCCTTCTCCATTGTGATAGTGACGGAAGGACTTACGTTGTTGATGTGCTTTAGCAAAGTGTCTTGTTCTTGTTGGAAGATAGCAAGAGCTCCACAAGGAAAAGAAGCCGCCACAACCAGGATTGGGTCCAAGTATAACATCAAGACCTGAGAACACTATCCGCAGCAGCCTCACGAAAACCAGGCTACCAAACGCGGATTGCGAATCCAAGAATTGCATTTACCGGATACCCTGCGAGTGCGGAGAATCATACATCGGTGAAACTAAGAGGCCTTCGAAAGTTCGCATTGCTGAGCACAAGAAACACACACAGCGAGGAGAAACCAGCAAATCCGAAATAGCAGAGCATGTTTGGACTCATCAACATAATATCAAGTGGGCTCAAGCGGAAATCATCCACAAAGAGGAACACTGGTTTAGGAGAAAATTCAAAGAAGCCGCGTTTATGTTGTCCAACAACGCATTTAGTCAAGCTAGCGTGGAGATACGTAACATATGGAAACCTCTAATCAAGCAAAAAACGACTTGCTCCCGCCAAACGGTCATCTCCCGCTAAAACCAATGGAGGGGAGAAAGGGAAGGGGGGATAGGTGAAAGCACTCAAATCAGCTGTAAGTGGTCAGATCTCGGAGGAATAAGTCCAGTTATCACCCGAAGACGATTGTGAATACCAACAATCGAAACGTCGTGACGTAACTTGGTTTGGAATCTTTAAATTTTTATTTTTAATTTTTCGTTAATGATATTTTTGATTTTCAGCTTTTATTGATATTTTAATTTTTTTTGGTTGTTGCTTGTATGTTATTTGTTTGTAATTTCAGTTTTCGTTCAATAAAACTGTTATTTTCTGTTAATGTTTTCATTTTCTTTTCAGGAATTTCAAATCATTTAATATTATATTAGACAATGGAATTCCGAACTGATGAAATACATGACGAAACACTGTTAACCACCTCCAAACGTAAAATAATGTCATCTGTATTTCCTAATTCTTCACCATACATCAGTGATATTAAACCTAAGTTATGCAGAATCTTTGAGAACCATCTTTATCATAAATAAATCATTTTCAAAACTCAGGGATAAAACAAATTTTCATTTAGTTTATTCCATACCATGTTTGTAGTATTTATATTTCAAATGATGGAATTGGCCGATACTTGATGAAAATCTATAACTAACGCATTCAAAAAACATCTTATTGTGAGATTTTCACTGAACAATTTTACAAAAAGGCAATACGTGTTTTGCCGTACAATAGCTTCTCCGGGTATGTCATTACTAACTGATTGTACTTTTTCAATGCTTAATATAACTTATTCTATTCGTACAATTTGAAGTACCTGTATTTCAAGCACATCATTTTTACACAAGTTTGTAGTGAATTGAATTACCTGAGCTTATACCCGAGTTTTCACATTTGCAAAAATATTTAGTAACAAAGAGTTAATCAATTCAAATCGATCATTCAGTAAATTACCCGAATTCCTGAATCTATTGATTTCTGAACATTCTGGAAGATTGGGATTCAAATTTTCCATTTTCCAAATGTAATACATCACATTTAAGATTGAACTCATGTCCTTCGGCTTAAAGATGGTTTGCAAATGTGGAATTGGTATTTTTATTTGCAAAACTACATCTACGCTATGTAATTCTTTGGAAAAATGTTCTCCCTGTTTGGCCAAGTCAAGGTAATCTATTCACCTTGACAACTATTACGAAAAATAATAATGAACATGAATTTGCAATTTGCGTATATACATTATTCCATTCACACACCCTTACCAGCAAAATATTGCTGCATTCAATGATATGTTTCACACAATATTGAATATTCCACTGTCTGAGAGTAATTTCCAGAGAGAGCTGAGTTTGATTAAACAAATCGCGGTTAACAACGATCATTAGGTAGATTTTGTAGACTCCATTCTTTCCAAAAAACTGGTCTACCTGTATTCAAGATGCGATAACATCAGTTATAGGACATTGTCATAGTTGGGTGAAGCAACCAATAATATTGCAACAAATTATAGTCTGAGTGAATTAATCAAAAACAATAAAGACAAAACTTCGATATCGGATAGATCAAGAGTATATTAGCTGACTTGTGGCTCTTACCTCAAACTGTATATTGGCCAAACAGGGGAAACATTTCACCAAAAAATTAAAGATCATAGAAGTGGTTTTGTAAACAGAAAGACCAATTCCACATTTGCAAACCACCTTTTAGCAGAACATGATTTTAATCATGAATACGATGTGTTACATTTAGAAGAAAAAAGTTTGAAACTCAATTTTTTAGAATGTTTGAAAATCAATAAATCTAGGAATTCAGGTAATTCACTGAATGATCAGTTATAATTGAATAACTCTCCGTTACTAAATATTTTTTCAAATGTGTAAACTGGGACATAAGGTAAGGTGATTTAATTCATTACAACTCAGGTAATTGAAATGTAGGCACTTCAAAATGTAAAATTAGGGTATATTGAGCACTGAATATGTGTAATATATATAGTGAAGATACGCCCGAAGAAGCCACTGTATGGCGAAACACGTGTTGCGTTTTTGTAAAACTGTTTAGTGAAAATTTCACAATGAAGTGTTTTTTGAATACGTTATTGAATGATACCTAGTAATTGAATTCCGATTGCATATCAAATCTGTATTCAAAGTGAAATCTCTTTCTCTCTGGTCAGCGGGATGATTATTAATAGAAGGTACCTTGAAATTATCTGATCCAATGAACTCTACTCGATGTGAAAGTAGAGTGAAATAAAAGTTGTTAATCCCTCCGAAAACTCGAGAGGTACGCAGTATTACGACTGTTTTCTGTTGCTCGGACTTGGAAGCTGGGTAGGGCAGGAAATCTCGCGCAAGCGTCGCCCATAAAGTTATCTTTCAGTCGCGCCACTCACTGTTGTTGGGTGGTTGATATCGGGATGTTCGGGTTGATTTCTCATCGCGATTTTGCGACAAAATTCTCGTGTAGTTTACACAGAAAACGGTGTTCTGAGTATTCAAGATCATTGATAATATAAGATTCATACTGAGTTGAGAATCTGAACACTGAATAGTGAATGAAGTGTTTCAAGATATGTTGAATACCACCCTGAGAAGGTGTTGGGTCTGAATGTTCATAGCACTGGTGAGATTGTACATTTCCATCATTTACATAGATTAGTATGTGACCTAATGTAGATTGTTATAGAATCCATACCCAAATTCTTGATGAGATTAGTCATTCCTGTGAAAGACTTTTATTCATCTCAACAAAACAAAGCAATAACCTATACTTCAATCCAGGTTTTTTTACAAAATCGGACTTGATGCTTCAGTTTCAGTGTCATGAAAGTGAAATTTAAATAACTACATGAATCTACTAGGTTTTGTAACTGACTTACTTATTTGAATGGCAAGAATGATGTTCTTCACTTTTTTGACATTGGTCCTTTGATATATTTTAGGGTGAAATCATTTATCCTAGAACGAAGTTATCACTGACATATTTTTGCTATGTGAAAGGTACCCAACTCCTCGTTTTCATCTAAGTCCCAAGCCAATATTACAACACTGCGGAATCAGTACGGTTTTTCTGCCAAATTTTCGTAGTATTCATTGAAATAGTATTGTTTCCTGCACTATTTTGTGAAGGTATTTTTTTGAATTCACATGTCCAAATGGTTCTCGTCGCTCAAGAGTTGCCTGCTTCACTATCTTGTATTCGTACTTTCTGTTTTCTGTTCTTCAAATAACTTCTGAAAAACGAATGTGCTGTACTCCTTATTCCCAAAACTTCAAGTGTGTCCAGAAGAATGGAATGATCCATGGTATCAAATGCCTTGGCTAGGTCTAGGAATACACCAATCGACGGAATTCCTTTATCTGGAAAGTCATAAATATTGTTTGACACAATGGCAATTGCGTCTTGCGTGGATTTTCCCTCACGAAAACCGTACTGAGAATTTCACAAAAGTTTATATTTTGAAAGAAATTTATTAAGCCTAACTTTCACAACTTTTTCTAATATCTTGGCTAAGCAAGGAATAAGGAATATTGGTCTGTAATTTGTCACTTCACTCCTCTTGCCATTTTTATAGATTAGTTAAACAATCGATAGTTTGAAAGTTTCAGGAAAGACACCCTTTTCTAATGATTTATTGATAATAAATGTTAGTGGTAGTATTATCAATAAGTTTTGTTTTGTTAATATACATCTTAGATTATACATTTTATATGTTAATTGCCTGAGTCTGAGTGCAGTTCATTCCTAATTCTCTGATTATGAAGTTTTTTGCTTTCATCTATTCTTAGTTAGCAGCTTTTGCGAGCATTATAAAACCTAGTTCGGTTTGCGCCACTGGGATTTTTGCCTCAATGTCGGTAGGCGAGATTTTTGGAGGCGACAGCTTGCTCATAATTTTTGTTGAACCAAGATTTTCCGTCAGAAAGTAGTTTCATTGAAAATAAAAATATATGCATCCATGGATGATGAAATTACTTCCGTGACTTCAGAAGCAGAAGTTTATGGATCTTCAGAGCTGTAACAAATATCTAGCCAGGGGAAATTTCGGAAATGGTCTTGAAGTTCCTACCATTCAGCTGATCTGTATTGCCAAACTTTACGCAGCTTAGAATGTTCCCCAACATTCATCGGTAATTCACTCAATACTGAAATTAGTTTGTGGTCAAAAAATCCCAATGGAGACCTTACGGTGACTGCGTAAATTTCTATATTGGTTGTTAGGTATAGACACAGAAGACTAGCATATTCTCCATCACGGTCAGGAATCCTGATTGGCTCGTTCATAATCTGAATAAGTCCGCTGCTTATTGCAGAAGCCTCAGTTTCGCGACCTCGTTCGTCATTGATATTTGAAAATTAGAGCTCATCGATATTGTGCACATTGAAGTCACCTATATTCTAATGTCATAATACTAATAATAATGACAAGACACCGGGGTTGTCCTACGCTCCGGGGGATATTGAATCCATTGTGGGGAACGATAAGTGCCAAATTTATTGGAATTATTCGTTCCCCACCCTCAGGCTCATACAAGCTAATGAGTCTGATGTAGTCCTTCTCGACCACCAGAGCAAAACATTATTTGTCGTGGAGTTTTCAGCTCCTGGCGAGACGAAAAGAGGAGAAAAAACGGATAAAATATCGAGATTTTCTCTTCGAACTCCGCAGACTCTATTTAGATCACTCTGTCGAGGTGGTTGTTCTGAATATTAGAGTTCTTGGTGGAATGATGCCCTTTCTACTCTCAAATCTTAAAATCATACCGGCTTGCCGTAGTAAGACAGAAACCTTAGCCGGACAGATGCAGTAGGCTGTCATTCTTGGCTCACTGCGTTTGCTCAGGGCACATGATTCTCAGACCCAATGATCACTTACCCCACGGTGTGGGGAGTGGTCATTGGTTGATTATGCTGGCGCGCCCTCCCGAATGTATCGGGGCTTCGGGGGATAGGGCCT
>NW_019293391.1:8805-36649 GCF_000500325.1 Leptinotarsa decemlineata | reverse complement strand
GGGAATTAGGACGGATGGTCTTAAAGTTAACGAACTTCTCAATGAAGTGCATCTGAGAAAACTACTCCGTGGTGAAAATGATAGACATTTTATTGACTTCGTTATGAGGGAAACCTTTGTAGTACGTCAAAACATCGTGGAACGCAAATAAGTAATAGGTTGTTTCGAAAGTTTTTTATGTTTGATTGTCACGTATTTTTGTTTCCGTGTATCCCAGTAAATATTCAATCTACTGTGTCATGGCATATACTGATCGATAGAAAATTGTGTACTATATATATTGATGCCTTGCATTTTTCCAAATTTCAATTTTTTTCTCTTTTCAGCTCATTACTATATGATGTCGTTGAGCTATTGTCGGCCAATTTTTTCAAACTAATTCAAATTCAACCAAAGCGCTGTCGAAACAGCCCCAAAAATCAACCCCAGATTTTGCAATAATGATGTTGATGGTTTGCAAAATTTTGTTTTGAAGATTTCAGCCGCTAAGATGAGCCCCAAGGTGGTCGACTTTTAGTAATCCAGGATGGTTTAAAACGTACTGGAAAGGCAAAAATACTCAAAAACTGGGTCGACTGACATAAATTATCAGAAAATGGTTAAGGCTTTCGTTGCGGAGGTTTTCAGTATCACTATTTTCTAAATCATGGATTCTTGGAATTTCTTTCTGACGTTTCGCTTCCGCGAATTGTTAGCTGTTGTAGATATTCTAGACTTCACCGTCGAACAAAAATTCCATCCTAAAGAAATAGCCATTAGCATTGGAATTCAGTGTAGTAACTTTTTACTGCTGCCAAACACACCATTTTCCTATTTGAGTAAAGAAGATCGTCGTAACGCCTGTTACTTGGAGCGAAACATTCACGGATTGAGGTATTCCTCTGGCTTTGTGGAATATAATCAATTGGATGTCATCCTCATGGAGAATCTACAAGGTGTCGATGTCATTTATGTGCTAGGACATCAAAAACATGACTTTCTAACTGAAAAATTTTACGAGTTGAATATACCGACACGCGTTGTGAATTTGGAGGGATATGATAATACATGGATGGTTCGCACATTCGACAACAACGAAGGTGTCTCACCCTGTATGCATCACATTCGCAAGCAAACCAACTACAGTTGCAGTCTCCGAAACGTAGATATTTTATACAAATGGCTTTGTGATATATTACCAAAATAAAAATGTTTAATAAATTCCCAAATCATTTCTTTTTTTTTATCTAACCTCACCGCCATATGATACCCTCAACAAAAAATAGAAAACGTGTGCAAATCGGTCGAAAGCGCACGAAAAACGATCGAAAGCGCACGAAAAACGACCGTAAACGCACGTAAAACGGTCGAAAACGCACGAAAAACTATCGTAAACGCACGAAAAATGATCGAAAACGCACGGAAAACAACGTATTTTGAAATGTTATTGTCGAATACTTCGCTCTCCCATTGCCCTCACGTTGAGTCCACAACGCGTAACCCCTCAACACTTTTGAATCTCCTCTTTCTCCTGATGATACTAACTTGGTTAACATAGATACGAGACGTAGTGCCCTTTTGGCATGTTGGAATGCTAGACTTCTGTTGAACTGACATGTTTTTTCTTAAATATATTTTGACGCACCCTGTACACTTCGACGTCATGTTTATTTTCAATGATGTATTTTGAGATACCTTGTAACATTGAGGGATTACACTTTGAAACGATACAGCCTCATTAATCTGTAATGTTTTTTCTTAATATTTTACGATGGTGTAGAGGCTAAGGACAATGTCTACGGCGCGGACGACCCAGGTTCGAATCCCATAACTATAAACTTTTTTTAATTAAAATCACGTGACTGGAACGTGACATGGGGGCTGAGGGAGCTGATAGGTTAGGTGGAGTACCAAGGGGGCCGATAGGTTAGGTGGAGTACCAAGGGGGCCAAAGGGCGGAGTTCCACGCTTAAATCGCTACGATACTCGTTCCATCCTGCGTCGATTTCGATGACGCTGATAGGTTAGCCCCACTCCCGGTGAGCCAGAATCCGCCTTGTTCATCTACTTCAGAGGTTGATATTTCCTGAGTAAATATCTTCGATAACTAGATATTACGTCTGCGTAACGCGTATTCATATTGACTCCTGTGTGCTAATACCCGTACCTGGTTTGGGTGAATTACGTAAAGCGTGTTTATCTCAATTCAGTTAGTCTGATGTGATAATACCTGTAGCTGGATTTGGTAAATTATCAATAACATTCGTTGACACTTGTCTACCTGTCGTCGTGCTATTTGCTATTATGGAACTTATTTGAATAGGATTCCATATTCGACTAAGGATCACAACTTCTTTTTTTCTTTTAGAATTACCCGTGTGTTTGTGGATTTCTATTGCAGCTCATACCAGTCGTCGGCAATGAGTTCCGTGTTTTCAAACAGAATCCTGTGGTTTCCTCCACTGAGTGCGTGTTCTGCCACAGACGACTTGTCCGTTTGGTAGTTCCAATGTATACCTTCCCACGAGTGCACTGATAGTGGGTTCTTTTGTCTTCAGCTGACCTGTGGCTTTGTTGCATCTTCTTGGTGGGTTTGAAAATCGTTCAAATGTTGTGTTTCCGCACGAGTTTACCAATTCTCTCCGTAATGAGGTAGATACGCGCGTGCAACTATCTGAGTCTTCTCCTTGTTCTGGAAACATGGAAATGACACTCTGAACCTTTTCCTAGACCACTTGTATGCTCAACATCCTTCATCAATTCCACCATGGAGACTGAAATGAAGCAGCCGATAGCATTCCTAGATGAACTAATTGAACGATATGGTGCTGAACTAACACATGAAGTGTACCGAAAACCCACGCACATGGAAGGTACTTGCATGCATCCTCGAACCACCATCCTAGTCAAAAAAGAGAAGTCATCTCCACTCTAACGGAACGAGCTGAAAGAGAATGTGGACTCGATCGTCCAGAGGAAAAACTAAACATCTTCAAGTGACCTTGAGATCGAATGGATACAGTGTACCCGAGATCAACAAAGTCACGAAGCTACGACTCAAAATGAGAATAACGCTCATATAGTTGCACGCGCGTATCCACTCTAAATTCCTTGGTTCACAGACAGAATTAAAAAACTCTTGGGGAAACAAAATACTGAAACGATTCTCAAACCCAAAAAGAAGATACAACGAAGCCCCAGCTCGGCTAAAGGCAAAATGGACCCATTATCACAGCAGGAGTATATCGCATACCATGAACTTATGGGAAAGTATACATCGGAACCACCAACAGATCCAACGTGTTAAAGGAGCATGAAAGAAACTTCAGACTAGCCCAAACGGACGAGTCGGCTGTGACAGACCAGTGGTTGGATACCGGGAAGTGGTTGGATATTGGGAAGTGCCTAGATACCCAGGCACCTACCAGAAGCAAAAACCCACCGAAAAAAATACCATGACTATCACATGGTGGTGAGGGGATGGTGTGATCCATCATATCTTTCTGGAAGCGGGAAAACCATCACCGCGGAGTCCTACTGTGAGAAAATCGACGAAATATACCAAAAATTGCTTCAGCATCAGCCACCACTGATCAATAGAAGAGGTCCGATCCTGCTTCAAGGAAACGCCTTCTCAAACCATACCCAAAAGGCTCTCGCCAATAAACTCACTCCAGTGAGTGAGTTTTCTCCCAAAGGTTTTCTGCTGAAATCGCCGGAGGTCAACTTTGATGCAGAATTCCAGAGAATGAATTGGAGAAATAAAAAGAAAGACCTTGAAAGAGGATCATGGACCAATATTTGCCAAGATTGAGAGTACGAGCTTGAAGATTCACCAAAACATGGAGAATACCCACAAAAGGAAGTGGGAAAGTTGGTGGGGAAACAATGCCCAGATGCAGACCGAAAACAGGACAACTACTAAACCGCCAACGTCATCAATATGAGTTTCCGCCCGCTCTCGAACATAGAGGAATCTTTGTTGAAGAAAAGTCTGAACTTCACCATTGCGTCAACATCTGTGCCCACGTTGAAGATGATTACTGCAGTGGAATCCACCAGTTTCCTTATTGATCAGATCTAGGCAAAAGAAATTAGATGGATCGAGAACCAGTTCCAACATGTAACATCTATTCGGAAAATGCTGAAACAGCATCACATATACTTTGTGCCTGCCCCGCTGCGGACCGAATAAGGTTTTCAGAGTTTGGTAGAACCACACTCTTACCATCTGACCTGGAACATCACTCACCATATAAACTAATCGGCTTCGTCAAGAAGCTGGGTTTATTTGGTTGAATTTGAATAGGTGTGAGACACAATGAACCCTTACGGGTTGCTGTGGAGGGTTAAATAGATCCACTCGCTTTTGTTCTAACTCAACCTTCTGTCATAGAATCAACTTTGATTGATTGATTCCTACAAAAACAATTGAAAGATATGGAATAACTGCTTCACGAAATTTCATGAAAAAAAAAACTTTTTCATAAACGATACAAGTTTCACATCTTTGGTCTTATTATGCCACATCGAATTGGGAAACTGTGAAGTGTCGCTCAATTTTAATGACCTAGTCATTACGTTTATTACTTTTCGTGTGGGAAATTTTCGGTTACGTGACCAAATATAAGTAAGAATACGAAAAACTTTTCAGCTTGATTGGCATTCACTCAAGGAGGCAGGTTGACACCCTTTAACGGAAAATTCAATAGTTTACGTAGAAAAAAATATATGTTTTTTTAGTTAATCAGCTATCGCACCCCTACGAACGACAACCCTCACAAGTCGAAACTTGTACGAGCTGAGGTACGTGTTATTCCTAACACGGGTTAGACGATGGCAAGTGAAAATCGGGCGTGCAGCTTGGGGCTTGAACCATCGACTCACACATCAGCCGATTGACATAGTGAACAAAGCACTCACGTTGAACCACCCGGCTACCGACCGACCAAATGGGATATAATGAATAGAATATATTTTTTACGAGAGATACGTTTTCAAGAANTTTTATCAGTTGTCGATTGATTGGTCAAACCACCAACACTGACATAAAAAACTTGGCAAGTTGACTTGGTTGTCACACCAATAGGTGGTTCCACTTATGCCTCGCTTACGTTAACGCAGTTATTTCTATTAAGAACTTTTCATGGTTTTTCACATTTTGTCTTCAATCGAGGACCGCCTGACCGGTACTGACGATGCCCAATAAGCTGAAACAGCTGTCCACCGGTGGCTCTTAAATTGAAATCAATATGGGAATGATCAAAATGGTACTCATTTATTCATTTTTTATATGTTCGTTAGTCATCACATGATCCCTGATAAACTTTTCATTTTCTTTGAAACAACTGAGTAAGGTTATTGTAAGTTGTGTTGACGTTCGTTGACATAGTGAGATTATTTCAAAATGGAAATATACTTTTTGCTGGTAGTTAATAATTTTTTTTTTGTTATGTTCGTCGCTATTTGGGTAATTTTTTGAGTACTGGCCGAAATATAGCGATATTGTTTTTGTGTGTGTGTTCCAAAAAATATGATACAACTGTAACGGTACATATGGTATCTAACGTAAAAACAATTCGCAAAATATTCAAGAATACAAGGTGAACCATGAAAAACCTGAACTGAACAAGAAAAAAAATACTTCAATGGTAATGAAAGGGCAATTTGAGTTTCTGAATTCAAATATACCTAAGAACAAAAAATACATATGATCTTTCGAGATACAAGCATAATCCATGTTTCACAATCAGCCAACCCCTCTACAGGGTGAATCTCCAAGAACTACATCGATCGATTTTGAATGGCGTCAATTTGAATAAAATATTTTGAAGATGTCAGCACTTTTGGTTATACCGGAAGTAGGTGTCAACTTCGTTATTTTGAAAGGAACACCTCATATATTATTACATTTTTGAATTATACATCAGAATCAGAATCTGAGTCTAACCGTTTTTGACAAATTTAAGTTTTTATATCAAAAGTGATGTTTGTATGCCCTACCATAATCATCATTTTTTTTATGAGGAAGTCTTGATTATCTTTATGATTTGGTCGGGTTTCTCGTAGAGCAGAACCGAATTTGATGGACTCTATATGATATTTCGTCTAAAATGACTCTTGTCAAATGGAAACCCTCCATTTCTGTGATTCAATCATATTGAGCATTGAAAATAAGGGTAACTTTGTTTGAGGTTACCTATTCCGAAAATTAGTAGTTTTTGAAATATCTGCAATTTGAAATTTTTCTATCGACAGAATACTTATATACGGTTTCTGAATTATGTCAGTTGGCTAATGTCCTTCTTTCGTGAAACAAAATGTAGGGCATCTCCAGAGGCTCCAATAAATTAAAGATATCGCCAGAACACTCACTGACACGACTATCGTCAAATTTCAACCAGTCTGTTTCGTCTCTGATCAATGCGTAATACTGGCCAAATTCAACGCCAGAACTACAGTGAACACTGACTGCATGAAGATCATAATAGTAATTGAAGTAAGTGTTCATTCATTTCGAACCTTCGTAAGAGTTTAATGCTTTCGTCAGAGGTTGAGTCATGTTTGAAGAACATTAGTGTTATTATTAGGTTGACTGGTGCTTCAGCTATACTTGTTTTTTTATATTAGTCAGTCAGTTAGGCGCATGTTCGGCAATACAGTTAATCATCACCCGTTAAAAGTTCAATTTTCAGGTGATTCAACAATAAGCTTTGCACGGACGGTTATAAGTTATATTAGGAAAGGCTAGTTGAAATTCCAGAAAATCACATTTGTTTTTGCTACCTCTTGAACTTTTACTACAAAGTAAACAAGTGAGGATTTTTCCAGCAAAAGATCTACAAACACAAGACGAGATAGACTGTACGGAATCATTCAATACAGAGCGAATTGGAAATTGACATTGGGCATATTCATTAAACTCTCACCTAGTGACCCTAGGCTTTCAGCTGGACATAAACACAGATGTAATACTGGAAAAAGCCCGCGTAGAATTCATCCTGAGTAGTCTGGCTCGATAGTTCTCACAGTTTTTTGTTAAATTCTGCAAATTTTCTTATTTTTCTCATCAGACGGATGGCATATCAAATAGCATGCCCACCTTTTTCTGTAGTTCTTTACAACATTTTGTTGAATACACATGAAGATTTGAAAGTGACATCAAGATATATATCCTCTGAGATGATATTAATAGATTCAGTATTTCATGAGAATTTGAACTTCCCTTCTTCACAGTCCACTGTGAAGAAGGGAAGTATTGTGTTATTCGAGATCTACTCAAGTGAGGTTCTAGTTACTAGTACTTCAGGCAAAACTCTTAATACATTTTTTCCGTACATATCGCTTCATGTACTTTTCTATGCCATTCTTGATAACTTATAATCTATCTGTTGAATGAATCGAATTGGTTTAAGCACCCATTTCGAATGAAAGAGAATATATCGCAATACAAATAATTTCTCTCAACTATTCAACAAGCTGAATACTAGTTCTATATTTCGCTTTTGTGAAACATATACATCAAGTTAGTGTATTCATCGTTACTCGGCATTCTTTTCATTGTTTGTTGTAATGAATCAACCAACGAAGTATATTGATTGACCTGAACTCGGAAAAATGTACTTCACCCCATCGATCATTTGAATTCCCAAGTAAATGAAAAATAAATCAACTCTTCGTTACTTGAACATTACATTTTATCCTCATTTATGAAACTTGAATTTGAAAAAGATATACATACGGAAGAAGGTATCTTCAGTAACACTTTTTCATTTTCGTTGTCATTGAACTTAAAAATAAGTCTTAACTTGAACTGATCTACCCTCAGATATTCGAAGAAAATCCTTGATGAACCATTTCAGTATAGTGTGATATATATCACACTATATATACATACATATATATTTATATACATACATAACATAACGACTTTATGTCACGGGAAAGGGGTGTCTCTGCTCTTGTTGCGATGACTGTACGTAGAGTTGGGCTGATGAAAAAATGCGTATACGTCATTAATTTGTGCATCCGATTTAAATCTGGCACGAACTAATGAAAACGAAGCGATGTGGCTCGGAATGACCTAACTTTTCATTGAAAATTTGCTTTAATTTTTGAAATTCACTTACCTCACAAGGTTTAGTGAATTACCCCATACTATGATTTTGGGTTGGTTTCATCAAATTTTTCTGAGCTTCATTGATTTCAGTGTGAAATTTGAGAAAGAAAGTTTTTGGCTTTCTGCTACTTTGGCTTTCTGCTACCTTGATACAAAAATTATACAGAAAAAATGTTTCTCTACTCAGTTTGTATTCCAAACATTCGTTGTGGAATTGAATGGGTTTGATATACTTATATCATCGATGACATTGAAATGACATTCATTCGCGTATTTGATTGAATCCCTGCCAAAGGAATCTTGATTAAATTGAAAGGGTTATATTCTCAGAGATGATTGATTTTCAGTAAAGATATTTTTTGGTTTTCTACCTTTCATCTTGATACAACAGTGTGAGAAACTTCCAAAGAAAGAAAGGAACAATAAATTTGAAAAAATTACTCTACAGAGATATATAGATCATTCAATGAAGAAACTCTCAGACACAAACTGGAAAACAAAGTCCTCCTGAAACAGCTACTTTCATATAAATGTCGAAATAGACAAAATAAAAACTTTCGAAACAATACTTTTATATGAACACTGTACTCTTCAGTACCAAATCTGGATATCATTATAAGAAAAAACACACGAAAAATTCATGTCACGAACTCAGTTCAATCTACTCATGTCATCGATGACAATGCGTAATAACATTCATTTGCTTATTTGAGTAAATCCCAGCTATAGCTATCTACTTCCTCGTATTGATACAAAAGAATATGGAAATATTTCAAAGGAAGGAAAGAAAAATCAATTTCAATCAAATCCAACAATAAATCTCCGCTAAAAATATACCCCTTTCAATTTCAACAAGATTCCTATGGCTGGGATTCAATCAATGTGTGTCATTACGTAGAATAAACTAGTTCCGTGACAAAAAGTCCTAATTTTATGAATGACCTATATTGCACTGTATTGTGTAACAATCCTAAATTTAAATCGATTCCATAACGATTGTTTGGAATACGAACCGAATAGGAATTTTTTTATGTGTTTCTTATAGGCATTCAAATAAAAATACTTGTTTTGAAAGTTTTTATAACTCTTTCGAGAGGGCTGTTTCTTTCAGTTTTTGTCTGAAAATTACTTCTTTGCATGATCTTCACATCTTTGAATTGAATTTGAGCGTGCTTCCTTTTCTTCTTTGAAAGCTTATCACATTTTTTATATCAAAGTAGAGAAGTAGAAAGCCAAAACATATCGTTTCCAATGAAATACTTAAATACTTCGTTCCATGAATTGATACAATAATTGCTTGCTTGAATCGAGAAGTAAAAAACTTTGGTGAATGAACGATTGATCAGATATGTGACTGTTTCAATAATAGATTTGACAAAATCGACTGCCAGATGATACATCTACACCACTGAAATTTTCAGAAATACACATCTGATGATGCCAATCAGCCTCATTATATCCCAGTTTTAATTTTTACGTCGTGTTTATTCTGCCCCATAAGGGTGATCCCATCAATCAATGAATCTGTCAAGTAAACAAAGGCTTCTCGTCAGTTCAGGATAGATTCAACCACTTGTGCCCGGAATTTGTCTGTTTGAAAATGAATGAAATTTGACCGGTTTTACCGAGCACCATATATATCGTTACCGGAAATTGAGATTCCAGAAATTGTCATAGTGATGTTGACTAACTATTCCTAAAAAAATACACTCAATTGATGTAGACATACATGTAGACATAGAAATTCGAAAACAAAAATTCCTTAGAGACCTAAAAAAATATGGAATCGAATGACTTATTCATATTCTGGATGTTATATTTAAAAATATATTTTTAGTTGGCCACGCTCGGCTGAGTCACCCAGCATGCGAGAAAATAATTTTGAAAGATAGTATTTATTAATATGACTGCGAAACAAAATTGAGCAATTCGAACAATTGTTTTCCATGATAGCAGTGGACTAAGGGAATCTTGATGACTAACTGTGTATATTAGAAACAGAATATTTTCGGCAGAATCTAGAGAAATTTGATTTGGGAATACCTCAGTCGTTCATTAATAAATACTTATCAATTTTATTTGACTTTTTTTATTTTCAATGGCGGTTGAACCAACTTAAGAGAATGGAATTGATTTTGGAAACATAACTTACCACCAGGATAATAAATAAACACTTGAAAGAATTCAGATCTGCATTTCGAAACGATATTATTTATACAAAGCCTTTTTATAATCATTCATATGATTTTTTCTGTTGGAGTTGGAGAGTAACCGATATGAATAGTAATTCAATTCATGAGATGAAGTGAATATGCAGTTGAGGCTTTCAACTCCACGTTTCAAATATCCCAATAAACAGCTGTATTCTACAAAAGGAAGTTTCCACTATTATTGGAGTGCATACTCAATATAATTGTAGTGGATTGTAGCAAAACTATTATAATGAGCAAATGAAATACGGAAGATAGTTACTTCGAAGTTTTCTCAAGATATTTTCCGAAAATCGATTTCGTGCCCGGAATCGTACGTTGAAAGGTAGGACCTCGTCAGTCTCAGTTGTATGAGTTAACGTTTTGGGACGACGCGACGGTTGCTTCTGTAGAAAATATCCATCGGCTTCGGGTTCACATATACCATTTTTCATTAATATAATGATAATATTATATATAATGCTTTGAAATCTCTGAAAAAACCATTGAAAAAATGAAAAAAGGCAACGATTATATTGAGCAGAAATTCCTGAAATTAAATTACAGTGAAGTGCAATACAAGTAAAAATTGATCAATTGAACCAAAAATAAATATGGAAAATTGGGAGATTCCAAGGCAAATTACTTCACGAAGTTTCGATTGTTAGAATCTGAAATCGTCTTCGGGTGATGACTGTCATCACTGGCTTGAAATATATTTTTCTTTAATTGTTCTATTCTTACTTGTATTTTATCTCACTGTAATTTCAGTTCAGGTTTTTGTTTGCTTGATATAATTGTTAATTTTTTTTATTGATTGTTACAGGGATTTCAAATCATTTTATATAATATTAGACAACGGAAGTCCGAACTGATGAAATTCATCATGAAACATTGTCAATCACCTTCAAACAAATATATCGTATCATTTGAAATTAGCTGTTGCCCACGACTTTGTACGCGAAGACTTGGGATTTTGGGTTTTCCCAGATATTTTAAACAACGAAATGTTCTCAAATATATGTCTATCTTTGGTTCATGAGATAGGAATGGAAGCGATTAGAACAGAGGACCTAATGAAACATCGAAAGATGAATCGATTTCAGAAGATGGTTACAAAAGATTAAATACCTACAATATTTTGTTCACTCATCGTGGTTTATTTTGGTCCAGTAACCTCAATTTTTTGTTCTGAATATTTCACGTTATAGTCCAATTGATACTAACGGAGAGTGATGGACCTCATATTTCTAGAACTGATCAAGAATTTGAAGAAGGTATTTGAAATAGCTTGTGATCAAAATATACCTCAAATTATATAATGGCGAAACATTTGTAATAAACAAGTTATATTTTTTGAGTAGCACTTTATTGTAAGATTTTCCACTGAACAGTTAACGGAATCGCGATACGTGTTTCACTATTCGAAAGCTTTTTCAGGTGTGTTCATACTAACTTTAAAAAATAAATTGATAGCTATCAAGTCACGAGCGATTCTGTTTTCTTATTTGCATATATTCCATCAGTATAAAAATAAAAAGTAACATATTTTCAGAACTCATTGAATTCATTGTAAGTTAGTATGAAAGATCACATTTCGTTTCAATGAAATGGCTCTGTAGAGCCATTCATTGAAATTTTCATATATCAAGATACTGTTACGCAGCTGACCCATCCAATGTACCGCCTCTGTATTGTGAGGTTGGCCATCGCCAATTCACAATGTATGTGATGAATGTATGGAATGTACGAGAATGTTCGATTGTGATATATATAATAGACTAATAGAGCAATGAGTTGCAGAATCAGGCGATTTTTCATTCATTTTAGGAAAAGTATACCACCTTTCAACATACAATATTTTGTCGAGTAGAAAATAGGTTATTTCATTTTAAAAAGCCTGTATACCACAAAATCCCTTTCTTTGTTCACAAAAACTAATATTGATACTCACTATACAATTCTTCAATCAATATATTTTTGCTCGAATATTGATATGAAATATATTCAATGAAATGAAAATATAATTGTTTAACTTTTTTATCCATACATCATGTCGTTCAAAAACCAAAATCTGTTTCTTTACGAATTTTTTTTCGAATCAACATAACGGATGTCTAACAGGTGAACTACTGCATGTTGAAATGAAATAGCTAGGAATTCAAGAAGCATTTATCTGCTGTAGAAATTCCTGGACATCCTAATACAGCATTTCTCTATTTCGTACAAAAATCGCCTTATCACCAGAATGATTTGAAAAGTATAAGTAACTTTGATAACTATACTTTGAATATTATTAGATATTCTACAATTATTTTGAAGAAAATCCAGTTTTCTTTCAAAACTACAAACATTCTTTTTCATTTAAAAATCAATGTTTAAAAAAATGAGCACTTCAAACCAGTTAAACTTCCAGTGCATACTACAAGAACATGAAAGAAGTGAATTTCAAAGTTAAATATTATTTTCATCATAGCTCGTTCAGTTTCAATGCTAGGGACTATAAAAACGTATAGAAATATTTACACTTCAAAAAGTGTTCTTTGATATTCCTCCGACTGATGCATATTATTTCAGTTATTTCACGTGGAAAACTGCCTAAAAACGTGAGTTTTAGTGAAATACTTTTCACCCTCGAAAAGGGGTGGTATTCACCCTCAGAGTGAAAATAACGCCGAGTACAGGATCAACTTTGAAGTAGAGGGTGAGTTGGAGGTAAATTCAAACTTGTTTCCCAGAAGATTCTTTCAGTTACAAACTGAAAAAAAAAAACCTTTTTTCCGAATCAGTTAGTACTGCAAACATTTGTGATGAAGAATCAACAGGAACGTTTCACACCGTAACATATGAAAATATCCATATAAAATGTCACTTACTTGGAAATTATTCAAATTCCTACTATACTTCTGAATAGAAGATCAGAAACTCTCCAGTAACCCTCGAATGTGATAGGTTTCATGTAGATGAAATTATAAATCAACAGTTTTCATATATTACGTTGGGTAGCTTTCTTGTGGATGAGATTGGTTTCAATCCCATCTGAAATTTTTGAAGTATTATCTAATAGAAAAAAGCGATTTCCGTATAGTTCGTATATTTTAAAGTTGTGGAAGAAGTTTTTCTTCGAATTTTTGTCTTAATTAAACTTCTCAGTTCAATCTCTTGGTTTTTGTAAGGGTGTTACAGATAGTGTTCCCGAATGTATTGAACGTTCTTCGTATCCTCTCTGACAATTCTGACTCAATTATTACTGCTACGGATATAATAGATTACTTTCTCTCTGTTTCACCTAAGCTCACAATGGGACCTGATGGGATAGCTTTATTTTTTATAAACAAATCTCTAAACACATTAACAATCTCATTACGAAATATCTTCACTCAAACTTTTTCTCTAGACACCTTTCCAGATTATTGGAAACAACGCTTCCTGAAACCAATACATAAACTAGGAAATGAAAAAAGTATCAGGAATTATAGAGCAGTTTGCAATCAGTCAGAGATGTTTGATTCTATGCTCACATAGAAACTTTCTTGGGACTGTCAGTCTTTACTCAATTCCCAAGAACACGGTTTATCAGAAGGTAAATCCACTTGTACTGACCTTGCACTTAACACAAACTACTTAATTGAAATTTTTGAGAGGAGGCTACAGGTTGACTCTGTCTATACTGACTTTTCCAAAGCCTTTGACACAGTCAACCACGGCCTAATTATATCTAAAATTCAAGCTTCTCAACTGGTAGAACTCTACCTGTGAAATACGGAGATACAACATCTACGATCATTCCGGTTTCATCAGGGGTACCGCAGGGATCCCACATAGGCCCACTGCTTTTCAAATTGTTTGTATGGGACATAGAGTTTGTTTTAAAATATTCACAATTTCCTATGTTTGCGAATGATCTAAAACTTTATCGAGCAATAACTTGTAAAGATTTCAAATTGTGCTTTATGTAAATATCGATTTGATTGGAAATGTTCAGAAAAATTTCTTGAGAAATTATGCTTTCCACTTTGGTATTCAACGAAATAAGTATGAGTACAGTAAGCTCTTAACTGAGTTGAATATAAAATCATTAAAAGATAGAAGAATTTCTATGAACTTGAGTTTCCTCTTCGAAATAGTAATCCTGACATTTTTCATATAAATTTTGTCCATACCAATTACATATGCTTTGAACAGTCCGATTCCTCATATTCTGAAGCTGGAAAATTAATTAATATCGAAAAGGCTATAGCGTCTTCGAAGCTTTTCTTTACATTACCATTTATTGTAATTACCAGATTTGTTACATCTTTTTCCTTGTAAGTACCAGTTTTGTGTCAGTAATGTAGTCACAGACATTAGGATTCGTTTGAAGGTGATTGAATTATTTCGGTCGCTCATGCTTTTTTCACAATAAAACTAGTATTTTTCGTTCATATTTTCAACTTTTTAGTTCGATGTTCTTTAAAAGCGTGTTTTTCAGTTTTTCAAACTATATTAATTTTTCATTTTTTAGTTTCGTATGCTATAAAAGCGGGTTTTTAAGTCTTGTTATATTCATTTTATCTAAACTTTGGGATTAATCAGCCGTATATTGTTTAGGAAAATGACCATTGATATTCTCCGATTCCGGTGAGGGAACCTTAAAATCAGCTACCAAGCCCAAGGCAGCAGGCCCGCAAAGAAGGGTTACAAATAAGGCAGCAGACGCGTGTCTTTATAAAAGCAAAATACTTTTTTCAACTGAAGAAATACATGTAAAGTGAGTTCGAATTTCATCAAGGAGGTCGATAATTCTGTCAAATACAGATCCCGAGCATTCAAACGGAAAAAATATGAAATGAAAAGGAGAGTTACAAACAAACAAACATATATACATACATGCAAATCGAGCTATTAGAAGCGTGATAACAAAATACAAGTGAAAATAGAATAATTGAACAGAAAAAAAAATAAAATAAAGTTTGTTGAGAGATTCCAAGCCAAGTTATTACACGACGTTTGTTAGTGTCCACAATCATGTTCGGGTGATGACTGAACTACTTCACTTTGACTATTTATGGGGTCATTCGAGTACTTTCAATTATCTCCACTATCTTTTTTGTGCTTCACCGGTTTAGGTGGAGAATACCGTTTGGCGGGAGTTGGCCATTTTTTGCTTGATTATGGGTTTCCATATGTTGCGTATTTCTACGCTGGATTGGCTCAATACATTGTTGAACAACATGTATGCGGCTTCTTTGAATTTCCTTCTAAACCAATGTTCCTTCCTGTGTATGATCTCAGCTTGGGACCACTCGATGTTATGTTGATGGGTCTGCTATTCCTGATTTGCTGGTTTTCTCTCGGTGTTTGTGTTTCTTCTGCTCGGCAGTTCCAACATTCAATGGCCTCTTAGTTTTACCGATATAGGATTTTCCGCACTCACAGGGTAACCGGTAAATGAAATTCTTGGAATCGCAGTCCGCGGTTGGTGGCCTGGTTTTCGTGAGGCTGCTACGAATAGTGTTTCCAGATCTGAAGCAGGTTCTGATATTGTACTTGGATCCAATTCTTCTTATCCTTTCCGATAATCCTCTGATCTAAGGAAGTGCAAGCACTGTTCAAAGCCTGTTCCACTATCGCTTTGGAGTAGTCATTCCGTTGAAGATCATTTTTGATGATATCTAGTTCCTTCTCGAGATCTTCCTTCGTATTATAGAGCCTGAAAGCACGGTCTAATAGAATCTTGATGATTCCTCTTTCAGTCGATTGATAGTAGTTGGATTTGTGGTTCAGATACTGTCCCTTGTGAGTGGGTTTTCGGTACACAGACGTTTCCCACTTAGTGTTTGTCCTCTTCACCAATACGTTTAAGAATGGGAATTCGTTGTCTAGACATAAGGATTCATTAATATTTTATATTTCACACTCCGCTAAATGTTTTGTAAAATTATAATTTGCAATTTAGACATAAGACATGAGCATTCAAAAATACTTTGTAGTTTTTTATCGACCTTTTCTGGGTATTTGTTACCTTCCACGATCTGAAAAATATAAAAATTATAATGGAGAACTTTATACAAGTGTAGAAGGGCAAACTTTTCAGTTTACCCCAATAAGTTACTGCGTAAAAATCAAAGTATTTTTCACAAAAAAGAAACCTTCTATTTTTCAGTAACTTGTCGTATTTACCAATTTTGTCTATCAAAAAAATTGTTAAGAAATAATACGATACTTATCTTAACGTTCGGAGGCCAGAATCTGCCTCCCTCTTCAGAGATGGACAAAAAATTCTAATATATTGGCAGGCATTCCTTTTTGATTATTTATTTCTTTACTTCTTCGACAGATGTCAAAGGAGTTTTGAAATATGAAATTATGTCAATGTTGTTGATTGACAACTGAAACATTCGATGTAATACAAGGTGCTCTCCGATATAAGTCTGTTGCCATTTCGCCACTATCCAAATTTTTCTTCAAAATAGGTAGCCGAGTACAGTCTATTTCTAAGGAGCTATTCGAAATACAATTATCTTCAGATATGAGAATATATGCTGATTCTTTTAGCTTACGTCTCTTAGAGTGAGGCTCATTGGTAATCATTCTTGTCCTATTCCATTCCACTCGATGTTCACCGACTGAGTTTGAAATGTGTTCTGACAATTTAGATCCTGTCAATTGTCTATTTTTTTATGTAATCTCAATGTTCATTCTCACGCACTTTCAATGGTCTCGAGGTTCCATCAATGTAACTTTTACCACAAGAACAAGGTATTTCATAAATACAATTTTTTGTTTTTTCTTCAGTGTTGTTGGGTTTTGTATATGTGAGTATAGATCTCAGTGTATTTTTTGTTTTGAAAGTAGTTCTAATATCATATCTATTTCCAATTATTCGTCTTATTTTTTCAGATAGTTTCGGAATGTAAGGTATAACGTTAGTTGTGAAAGGTGTCGGTGGATGTTGAGTCGATAATTATTGAATTTGTGAAGATGTTTGTATGTTCGTTTGGTTTTTAATTGACTCTTTATTTTCTATTGCATTTATTGTTGAATTTATGAATGAATTTGGATAGTGTTTTTTTTTCAAACAGATTTGATTGATAATATTTCTTTATTGAGATTTTCAGTTGAATTGCATATCGTTTAACCTCTTTTGTAAAGGCAATGTATTATACCTTTTTTACCACTCGCATGATGATTCGATGAGTGAAGATATCTAATGTATGTGTTTTTTTTCCGATAAACATTTGTATCTAATTGATCTGATGACTTGTTCTTGTGGTAGAAGTTACATTGGTGAAACCTCGAGACTATTGAAAGTGCGTGAGAATGAATATCGAGATTATATAAAAATAGACAGTTGACAGGATCTAAATTGTCAGAACACATTTCGAAATCAGACGGTGAACATCGAGTGGAATGGAATAGGACAAGAATGATTACCAATGAGCCTCACTTTAAGAGACGTAAGCTGAAAGAATCAGAGTTTATTCTCATATCTGGAGAGAATTGTATTTCGAATAGCTCCTCAGAAATATACCGTACTTGAATATCCATCTTGAAGAAAAATTTGGATAGTGGCGAAATGGCAACAGACTGATATCGGAGAGCACCTTGTATTACATCGAATGTTTCAGTTTTCAATCAACAACATTGACATAATTTCATATTTCAAAACTCCTTTGACATCTGTCGAAGAAGTAAAGAAATAAATAATCAAAAAGGAATGCCTGCCAATATATTAGAATTTTTTGTCCATCTCTGAAGAGGGAGGCAGATTCTGGCTTCCGAAACGTTAAGATAAGTATCGTATCATTTCTTAACAGTTTTTTGATAGGCCAAATTGTTAAATACGACAAGTTACTGAAAAATAGAAGGTTTCTTTTTTGTGAAAAATACTTTGATTTTTACGCAGTAACTTATTGGGGTAAACTGAAAAGTTTGCCCTTCTACACTTGTATAAAGTTCTCCATTATAATTTTTATATTTTTCAGATCGTGGAAGGTAACAAATACCCAGAAAAGGTCGATAAAAAACTGATTTTCCTCCACAAAAATATGACTTCTGGTGAACTTTGTAGTTCTTCACACTTTGTTGAATAAGTTTTTGTAAATTGGCTTTGCCTTTTGATAAATAAATGAAGAAACGAATAGTTCTGTTGTGACGGCCTCTTCTCCTTGCGGAGTTCTTGTTGTTTTCTTACCAAAATCTGTTATTGGTTCTTTTGTGTTACAGTGCCTGTATGCCTGTATGATTTCTGCCTGTGTAGATTGACAGTGATTGGATTTGCAGAAAGAAGTTAGATGACTAACAATGCGTTCAACCACGCGAGTGTGAAGGGACGCCACATTTGAAAACCTTTTAACTAGCGGGAAAACAGTCTACAACGCACTGAAGTGAGAGCGTCTAAATGACTTATGAATAGTTTCGAATGTGAGTAGGCGAATTATTGCTCAAAATTTTAGATGCAATCGAAATGAAACATTTTATTCATTGAAAATTCATTTATTGTTTCATTTTCATTTCTGGTCACAATAATTCGTATACTTCACAAATCATCGTTCTTATACTTTTTTAGATTCCATATACATTGTTCATTCATTTCCTGCTCAACTTTTTCTTTTTGACATTATTTCGGTTTTTCTTACTCATAGTATTTTCAGTATTGATTTCAATTTCATTTTTTCTACAATAGATTTTTATTCTGTTTTCACCTTACTAGACAATGGGAGTAGAAATTTGTAACAATCCGTTTTTTCAAACGTTTGAAATAAATTACTCTAATCGGTTGACACATTTGAATTATTCAAACGACCGCCCTGCATCCTTTTGAATCCCCATGTCTTGGAAACTAGATCATTTTGATTATTTTATTTGATATTTGAATTCGCTATTATATTATTTGAAAATGTGGGTCAATGATTTCCTCAGAATAAAATAATATTGTGATATGTTTGGATTGAAAAAACATCAGTTTGTCAATGTGCCAGCAATGAAGATAACCTCCGAAGAAGTTGTTTATGAACCAACAAGTCATGAAGTGGTTGTTCAAATTTTCAAGATGATAGACAAGAAAAATGCAGACACATCATATCTCTTTTGGTCTGCGTTGACATGTGATTTTTTTGCATTACATTTATCTTCGCATGAACTTTTAATGTAAACAAACGATTATTATAACACTGTTCATGAAGATTCCATAGTGACCTTGAATATTCGATTTTTTTTTGTTATGATATAAAATGAATACATTTACCTCTTTCAACTGAATAATCAGCTTCATCAGAATCGATTTGAAGCAGAAAGGTATTTCAATTGAATAGCTATACCTGCGGTCTCTAAGTTTTTCTTTGATCTACTTGTTTTTGTTGTAGGAAATTATTCATAGAGTTATTCAGTATTGTCTCTTGAAAGTTTCATTTCTTTCGAAAAAGTTGGCCCTTCAAAATTGCTATAGGTTCACATTCTCAAAAATTATTTTCAGTTCTTTTTGCTCCAAAAATTTTCGAGTTGACGAAAAACTAGAAAAACTCATTTCGACATTTCATTTTTTTCATTCTTGAGTGTGATCCTGACGCATCAGTACATCTTTCGTCATCGAAACGAGCAAATACATAAGTATATGAATTCAGACAGTTCACTTTATTGCATATTGGATTGTTTTACTAATCTTTTTTCTTCGGCGTGTACTCTATTTTTACATAATCTAATGATGTTTTCAACTTCTAACTACTCTGCCCAACATATGTCTATAGTAGGTGATGCTACAATATCATACTCTTGGGGTATTGTAACAAGAAGTTATGGGAATTAGGACGGATGGTCTTAAAGTTAACTTTAAAGATGGACTTCTCAATGAAGTCCATCTGAGAAAACTACTCTGTGGTGAAAATGATAGACATTTTATTGACTTCGTTATGAGGAAAACCTTTGTAGTACGTCAAAACATCGTGGAATGCAAATAAGTAATAGGTTGTTTCGAAAGTTTTTTATGTTTGATTGTCATGTATTTTTGTTTCCGTATCCCAGTAAATATTTAATCTACTGTGTCATGGCATATACTGATCGATAGAAAATTGTGTACTATATATATTGATGCCTTGCATTTTTCCAAATTTCAATTTTTTTCTCTTTTCAGCTCATTACTATATGATGTCGTTGAGCTATTGTCGGCCAATTTTTTCAAACTAATTCAAATTCAACCAAAGCGCTGTCGAAACAGCCCCAAAAATCAACCCCAGATTTTGCAATAATGATGTTGATGGTTTGCAAAATTTTGTTTTGAAGATTTCAGCCGCTAAGATGAGCCCCGAAGTGGTCGACTTTTAGTAATCCAGGATGGTTTAAAACGTACTGGAAAGGCAAAAAAGCTCAAAAACTGGGTCGACTGACATAAATTATCACAAAATGGTTAAGGCTTTCGTTGCGGAGGTTTTCAGTGTCACTATTTTCCAGATCATAGATTCTTGGAATTTCTTTCTGACGTTTCGCTTGCGCGAATTGTTAGCTTCCTCAGAGGTTAATATTTCTTGAGTAAATATCTTCGATAACTAGATATTACGTCTGCGTAAGGCGTATTTATATTGACTCCTGTGTGCTAATACCCGTACCTGGTTTGGGTGAAATACGTAAAGCGTGTTTATCTCAATTCAGTTAGTCTGATGTGATAATACCTGTAAGCTGGATTTGGTAAATTATCAATAACTTTCGTTGACCCTTCTCTACCTGTCGTCGTGCTATTTGCTATTATGGAACTTATTTGAATAGGATTCCATATTCGACTAAGGATCACAACTTCTTTTTTCTTTTAGAATTATCCGTGTGTTTGTGAATTTCTATTGCAGCTCATGCCAGTCGTGGGCAATGAGTTCCGTGTTTTCAAACAGAATCCTGTGGTTTCCTCCACTGAGTGTGTGTTCTGCCACAGACGACTTGTCCGTTTGGTAGTTCCAATGTTAACCTTCCCACGAGTGCACTGATAGTGGGTTCTTTTGTCTTCAGCTGACCTGTGGCTTTATTGCATCTTCTTGTTGTGTTTCCGCACGAGTTTACCAATTCTCTCTGTAATGAGGTAGATACGCGCGTGCAACTATCTGAGTCTTCTCCTTGTTCTGGAAACATGGAAATGACACTCTGAACCTTTTCCTAGACCACTTGTATGCTCAACACCCTTCATCAATTCCACCATGGAGACTGAAATGAAGCAGTTGATAGCATTCCTAGATGTACTAATTGAATGATATGGTGCTGAACTAACACATAAAGTGTACCGAAAACCCACGCACATGGAAGGTACCTGCATGCATCCTCGAACCACCACCCTAGTCAAAAAAGAGAAGTCATCTCCACTCTATCGGAACGAGCTGAAAGAGAATGTGGACTAGATCAGAGGAAAAACTGAGACATCTTCAAGTGACCTTGAGATCGAATGGATACAGTGTACCCGAGATCAACAAAGTCACGAAGCTACGACTCATACGAGAATAATGCTCATATAGTTGCACGCGCGTATCTACTCTAAATTCCTTGGTTCACAGACAGAATTGAAAAACTCTTGGGGAAATAAAATACTGAAACGATTCTCAAACCCAAAAAGAAGATACAACGAAGCCTCAGCTCGGCTGAAGGCAAAATGGACCCACTATCACAGCAGGGGTATATCGCATACCATGAACTTATGGAAAAGTATATATCGGAACCACCAACAGATCCAACGTGTTGAAAGGAGCATGAAAGAGGCCAGGAGCAGACTAGGCCAAACGGACGAGTCGGCTGTGGCAGAACAGTGGTTGGATACCAGGAAGTGGTTGGATATTGGGAAGTGCATGGATACCCAGGCACCTACCAGAAGCAAAAACCCACCGAAAAAAATACCATGACTATCATATGGTGGTCAGGGGCTGGTGTGATCCATCATATCTTTCTGCAAGCGAGAAAACCATCACCACGGAGTCCTACTGTGAGAAAATCGACGAAATATACCAAAAATTGCTTCAGCATCAGCCACCACTGATCAATAGAAGAGGTCCGATCCTGCTTCAAGGAAACGCCTTCTCAAACCATACCCAAAAGGCTCTCGCCAACCGAAACCACTTTGGTAGTAGAAATCATTCAACTTGTGTTACGTTAATAAAAGTGCACTGATTCAAATTTCGACTATTTTGATTGAATTGAATAAGTATTGATTGAGAAATATGGTATGAAGTTGACTCATAAAAATGAATAAAACTTCCGAGATAATCCAATACTGAACATTGCGGGACACCTGAACTCAGTGTTTTCAAATCAGATAGGCAGTTTAAGCTCCTTCTTAGATATGATCACTTGGTGATCGGTATCGGGGTGTTGGAAATAACGGTTTGGTGTTGGGATAAAACTCCAGTAATGATAATTGCTATACCAAAAGTTCCAAATAGTGCATCACAAGCAGATAGGTAGTGGTTATATTATACTCCCTGACGACAATTTTGTGAATATGATTCTAAAAGACCCAGAGCAACCCCTCTGACAAAATGAAAAAATAAATTTTCGAAATAGGTCACATGAGGAGCACAGTCGAAGGCATTAGACAATTTCAATGATAACGTTTTCTGTTTAAATACAACACAACAAACAAATTTTTTTTGAAGAAATAAATGAATTGGTTAGGATAGGTTAGGTCCAAAGTGAGTGGGTCGGTCTTTTCGATTATCCACCGCAATCCGCAATGGTTCATTGTGGCTCACACCTATTCACACTCGACCACATAAACCCAGCTTCTTAACGAAGCCGATTAAACTAATCAGCTTTCAGGTCAGATGGTAAGAGTACGGCTCTGCCGAACTCTAAAAATCTGATTCGGTCTCCAGTGGGGCAGACACAAAGTATGTGCTCTGCTGTTTCATCATTTTCCAAACAGAGGCGACACAGGAATCACACGTTAAGAGGTAAGACCTCTTTAATCCTTAGCTCGCACAGATTTCGACTTCTGAGGGTTGTCGTTCGTAGGGGTGCGACAGCTGGTTAACGGAAAAACAGATTTCAAACAGATTTTTTTTAAACACACTGTCTTCCGACAGTCCGAGGCTTTGCATATGATGATTCAAGTGACAGTGACCGGTAAGAAGGCCTGTTAGACATCGTAGTTCATCCCTACTGTAGTCCAATAACTATTTGATATCAATCTTCGAAGAGTGAATAAACGCCTTGGAGTGAGCCAATTCTGGAAGATTCTGCCAGAAGTCCATAAATCCTCTTGCCATCCAGGTGTTCAATGTTCATTTGGCAAAGCCTAAAGCGATGCCAATGTCAGGTTCTGATTCGATGAAACTGCTTGCAGCACCCTCTTTTGCAAGGGAATCAGCAGTTTCATTGCCTTCCAAACCAGTATGGCCAAGAATCCAGACCAGAGACAATTTGTTGAGTCTTCCTATCGAGGAGAGTCCTTTTTGGTAATTTTCTACCAATTCAGACGTTGCTCGGTAAGAGCCAAGAGCTTTCAACGCTACTTGACTGTCCGAGAATATTTTTATTGACTTGTGTATGAGGTTGGGTTCTTCCAATATTTCCACACACAACTCAAAAACGTAAATTTCCGCTTGAAATACAGTCGCATACGTTCTACTCTACTCTACTCGGGAATAGTACTTCATAAGGCAGTTCGTAGTTGACAGTTGGATGCATAAAGTCAGAGGTCATTTCCAGAATGCTGTGACTTCCAAAGTCAAACAACAGTCTGTTGCACTCTGACTTGAATTGATTTGTGCAATTGGCAATGTGCACAAGTCTATATGCAGTCTAACTAGCCTCTCTCAAAAATGCGAAGAGGATGTAGATCCAAAAGAATATCCATGGCCGCTGACGGTGTGGTACTGATGGTAACACTGACGGCCGGACTAACCTCTATCTGTAAGCCAGAGAGCTTCACCTGGGCCGTTCCCTGTAAAACCTCCGGCCACCAGGCAATTGCACCATAAGTGATCATTGGTCCGACAATCATCACATAAATCCAATAGATTTTTTCGGGACCTTAACCCCAAGTTTCACCACAAATCCTTCGATATGTCCATAGGGGCACTCTGGCTTTGTGTAAAACTTTTTCCAAGTGAGCGTTCCAAGTGAGTTTTTTTATCAAGGACAATGCCAAGTTATTTCACCTACGTTTCAAATGGAATGACCTCACCATTGAGGAAAAGTGACGTGAGATGGCCTGATTGTCTCCTCCTGCTGGGGTTGACAGACATCTGCTTCCTCAGGCACCAACTGTGAACAACGTCCAACGTGCTTTGGAGGCTATTACAAGCTTCCCTTCCTGACATAGATCTTGCCAAGATGACAAGGTCATCTGAATGAATTGGTGCTGATATCCCGAAATGTAACTCTTGTGCTCACAGTAAACGCACATACCACTAATGATGTATACCAAAGTAGCAGATGAAACGTTGGGTATTCTAGGTCTTTTAGCCCAGATTTTGTTGTCTCCAATCGTGATTCCGGCCGTGAAGGCCAATGTTCTTTCATTCAACATATTCAATATTTTGCATTCCATTGCGTTATTGAAGACCTACAATAAAGATTTTCCTCAATAATTATCCAAATTCAAAATCAATTAAACTCTTTCTTATATGTATTGTAGTTCGATACGTGAAAATTTCGAAAAACTGTTGAAGAAAATGTATTTAATTATAAAATTACACAATTGAAATCAGAATGAACTTTTCATAAATTATTCACCAAATATTTCAATACACTTCGAATACATTTCAATACATTTCTCAACAATGAATAAAGGTAACCAGTTTCAGTCAAACCACTTGAAAAGTATTTTGGATGTTCCATCCAATGTTTGACATGATTAATTGAATTGACATAACTTTTTCATTGATAAACCGATTGAAATGAGTCAGTAAAACAGGAAATTCACCACCGAATTGAATAACCTGTTTTCTAAATTAGACCGCACAAGTTCACAGACAAAAAACAGATTTTGATTAGCTATATATTTATCACAGGTAATAACTGATTTGATAAAGTATCAGAATATGGTCAGTATAAAAAATCAGTTATGCATTCTACTCGTGGAAATATAATATCATCGATACCACTGAAAGTTCTTCAATTTCATCATACAATGAAATCAAATATACTACTATAAATAATTTTCCCATCATGCCTTTTTTTTTCAGTAACTTTCATCATGTTCTCGATGGGTTGTGCAATGACTTGGACATCGCCTGTATTACCAAAACTGATGTCAGATGATCCAGAAATAAATCCTTTCGGAAAAGCAGTCACCGCAATCGAAGTCTCTCTTTTGGCTGGATTGCCATCCTTGAGTGCTTTGATTGGAACTTTGAGCTTAGGACGGGTGTGTGATCGAATAGGCAGAAAGAAAACAATCCAATATGCAACTATCGTTTTGACATCATCAAACACACTGTTGGCTTTCGGAAGACATATATATGTTTATCACGTGGCCAGATCTCTATTCACATTTGCTATGGCAATTGTGGGTGTCGTAGTGCCTATTTATCTGAGCGAGGTATCTGAAGATCACAATAGAGGAAAGTATGGATGTATGATGGGAATTTTTGTGCCTATGGGTAATCTCTACTCCTATCTTCTAGGGCCAGTGACAACTGTACGCGATTTCACATTGCTCTGTACTCTTCCGCTGATATTATGTATTACACCTCTTAGTTCAATTCCAGAGTCGCCTGTTTACTTAGCAATGGTAGAGAATAAGGAAGGTTTTATATAAGTTTTGAAGAAGTTGAGGTTCAATGAGAATCCAGAGAAAATTGAGAGAGATTATGAAAATATAAAACTAACGCTGAATAAATCCGCAGAATCACAAACCAATGTTTGGTCTAACCTCTTCAGATCCAAAATACATGGAAAAGCTCTATTTATAGTATCAGGAACGAACATGGTACAGCAATTGTGTGGTGTACCAATAATTATGATCTGTTTAGCATCTATTTTCAATGATGCTGAAACTCTGCTATCCGGAAACTCAGTAGCAATTGGTGTAGTCAAAATGTTCTCTTTATTGTTGACTGTCAACATCATTGATATATATGGCAAAAAACCTCTTTTACTATCTTCTGCTCTTCTTTCGACAATATCAATATTTTTGCTCGGACTGTATTTTTATTGGAAAAGTATAAATGTAGATTTTGTCGATACTATTCAAATTTTGCCCATTATTTTTGTCTTTATATTCATAATTGCATATGCGTTTGGCCTGAGCTCAATTCCTTTCATTTTAGTTGGTGACATGTTTCCAGGCGATGTTAAATCAGCTGCTTCTACTCTCACAATGCTTGTTATCGCTGGAACCATTGGTATCGTTTTATCCATTTACCCAATTGCTTCCGAACAGTTCGAGATATATAGTTGCTTTTGGTTCTTCAGTATGTGCACTTTCTTGGGTTTCATTTTCATTTATTAAAAATTACCTGAAACAAAGGGTAAAAGCTATCTGGATATTGAAAAAATGTTCAAGTAATGAAATTGAAGTGTTCAAAATATACCCTTCAAATGTTTTCAAAAACTGAAAAATTGGTGTCTCAACCAGGTGTCACGGTTGAGTTTCATCATTTGTACAACTCAGAAAAACATGCTTGTCTACACGTTGAAATAACATACGTTCTTTTGATCTCTTTCAATCTCGAAAATGATACCGGTCGATACTACAACAAATCATCACAAAACAACTTTTCCGATGACTCAGACGTCTATCTCCTCTATTTTTTCAAGTATCTGAAGTTAGTCTATCAAAATCGAAACATTCTGAAAGGCATCGAGGACCATTTCTTTAATTTAAATCCAGGAAACTCACTATCAATCAGGATGAGAAGTTCTGAATTTGAAAGCCTTCATTTGTGGACATCAAAACTTATAAGATGTAGTTTCGAATACGTATTTTTCGTTTTTTTTTTTTTTTCATGATTCGGATGGATAGGTGTACCATTGCTCAATCGTCAAGGTGATAGATTCAAGTAGAAGATGTATAAACCTGTATAAGGTACAAGTTGAAGATATAACAATGACATGAATATCTTTCATCTTCAAAATCAAATGACCTTTAGCGGTGATTTTTTTGCAGTTATTTCATGATATTTTTATTGACGTCATAGAATGAAATATCAACTGCATCTTGGTGTTTCAACCAAAAAAATATCAAATGAAAGAAAAATTTGTTTTTCCTTTCTATTTTTGCTTTGCGATTTTTATTTTTGAGTGAAATATGTAGGTACAATCTCCCTAAATGATAGTGAAATGTATAACATTTTTTGATGAATTGGTAGGTAGACATCTGTGACAAACACACTCCTATTCTCTAATATACCATATAACTTGCCTGATGACGACATTCAGTCTACGGTTGATTTGATTCAAATGACCGTTCAATGGCGCAGTGTAAACTTATTGAAATTTTTTCAACTTAATTGAATTACAAATTGTGAAATGTGATACTCTGTGGAAAGTTCTGTTTTCATTCAACAAGTACCGTCAAATATAAAAAATGATCTTTGCCCAGCAAAATGTTTTCAAGAGATATTGAATATAGGTATAATAAAAAAGATAACTTTTGTCTAAT
>NW_019293390.1:30627-52007 GCF_000500325.1 Leptinotarsa decemlineata | reverse complement strand
GATGGAAGTTACGGTAAAGTGACAAAGACAGAAATATCGTTGCGTACAGCGTTGCCACTAGTTGTAATAAATATCTAACACTATACAGAAAATAATGAATTTTAACTGATCAGTAATCAGGAAATGTATAAGTATTACTCATTACAAGCTCATTACTGATTTTTGTCATAAATAATACCTTTTAATCGTACTAGTATTGTGTATTATCTATAATTTGCCACAACCTACAACTCTACTGCTTACTATATTTTGATTCTGCTATAAACTGGTAACGTAAAATTTAGATATGACAACGCGCTTTACTCTCAATCATTATTTTTTTTACTATATGTTTCGAATTTTAATTTTCAATCTCTCGCTTTAGCAATGGCAACCAGGTAAATCTATCTTCACTAGTTGAAATACACTTGTTATCTGCTAGAACAGCCGCTCTCAAACTTTTTTGTGACGGAACCCTTTCGGAAAGCGAAAAACTTGACGAAACCCTACAATAAAACAATAGTTTTTCAAAGTGTATTCTTTATTAATAAGCCTAACAAAAGTACAATGTAACAGTTACTTATTACTTACATAACAAGTATAATAGTAGAACCAATATATTGAAAAGAAAAAAATCTAACTTATGGAAGGTATGAAACTGTTTTTTTTATCAACTAGTTGATATTAGGTTTGATAGAAGACAGTTGAAATCTCATATCTATTGCGGTATTGTTTTTGTGGCTGCATAGGTTGAGAATCCTGTTTCGCACAAATATTTTGTTGGGAACGGGAGAAGAATATTCAGAGCCATTTCGGCAATCATTGGATATTCATCACGAATTTTCCATGAAAAATCGTTGAGAGGCGTCGTTTTGATCAGTGACTCCATACTTGTGTCTGCTGATATTTCTAAAAGAGATTCATATATCTTGTTTGACATACTTTCAGGCTTTTCCAAGTTGGGTAAGAAAGGATTATGAATCCGTGAATTTATTTTAATTTTTGTATTCTGTTCTTTGGGGAAATAATTCTCAAAAGATGCGTGCAAAGAAGTGAGATATTGGACCAATTCTTCGAATACATCTCTAGAAATATTTCAGAGTCGTTATCGCTAACAACCTCACTGAGTGACGTAAAGTTTTCTCTTTCACTCTTACCATCGCAAACAATCTAAAATTTTCTTTTCTTTTGAAAGCAATTATTTTGTTACATACCTGGAACACTGTTGTCTGTTTACCTTGCAATGATAAATTCAATTCGTTCAGTTTTTTAAAGATATCCGTCACAGAAGACAGTCGAAACAACCAAGTTCTATCATACAAACGGTCTGTCAAATTTAAAAGAAGTATCTGTAACTCGGCTCCAAGTTCAAGTAGCCTCGTTAAAATTTTACGCCGAGACAGTCATCACACTTCTGTACGGAGCAGCAGTGTTTTATGTTTGCTGCCATAATCCTCACATAATAATGAGAGCAATCGGGATTGTAGTGGTCGTAATTTAATAAAATTTATTATTTTTACCGCTTCATCCATACGTATTTAAGATTTGACGGCATTTCCTTCATCGCAAGTGCTTGTCTATGCAGGATGCAATGCCTGGAATTACAATTAGACACTATTTTTATTTGTGACACTAATCCTGCTGTTTTATCCACCCTTCATCGCCTTGGCTCCATCTGTACAAATGGAAATGCAATCGTTCCAACTGGATTTTCTTCAAAAAATATACCTATTTATTTTATTGAAAATTCTTCTTCGGTAGTGTTTATGGGCAGCGGTGAACATATAAACATGACATTTTCAAAAGAACTTTCATATGTATATCTCACCAGCAAGATAGCTAGACACTAGCGATATCAGTCGATTCATTCATTTGCAAGATGAATCGTGTTTTTGTAGATGTGTAATTAGTTCTTATTTGACGTAGCTTGATGACAGATTATGAATTATTCGTGAAACAGTATCGTTTGGATTACATGCATCATAGTTTTTTGACTTTCCAATAACTGTTCTTTTTTACGTACAAAAAATTCCTTATTGTTGTCTTCAGTCTCGGGATGTACAATTTTTAAATCTCGACGCAACTTCGCGGGTTCCATGGAACTATTAGAAAGCAGTTTACTACACAGCATGCAGAAAGGTGAGCCGTTGGAATCAACAAATCCGAAACTGATATATGATTCATCATACTTCACACGTTTAATGCCTTTAACCCAACGTTTTATTCCTCTTTATTAATAATGTTACATGTCAAGATGGTGGGGTCAAAACAAAGCACGATAGTCACGTTAGCCCAAAGAAGAAATGAACCAAACTGAGAATACTACAGTAGAACAATAAACACTTCGTTTCTAGCAGGTAGTTATTCATCACTCCGAACGCTAATCGTCGACTGAGTGTCGGTCCGCGATCGTCGCTTTCATAGTCCTAGCCTCGATCTCGAACATTCTCAAAAATACTCGGATCGGCGCCTTTGATAAGTAAAAAGCCAAAATAAAAATATGAATACAAAAAATATGGTGTAAACAATTTCGACTTCATGTTTTGATGGTAGAGCCGAAAGTTGCCTGTTCACAACTATAGCGTCTCATCTCAGAGGCGGCTTTTATCAAAGGGACTGCGCGTTTACAACTAGATATCGGCGGTGGCGGCATAGTAAAATTGTACGGTACGTTCACCCAGATGGCTTGCATAGCCGAACGCCGCCTTTCGGCAAGGCAACGGTAGCTTTGTCTCGGACGGTGGCTCGTTTGTGTCGACTCAACAAAGTATGCCAATATTGCCAATCATTTGACTGAGCAAAGTATACTGTGGTGGGTTGTGACTAGTTCGGCTGCGCTCGTGATACGTCCCGTCAAAACGGTCCACCAGAGAGAGGCGTTTTGAATTTGTTTTTAATTTCTTGCGGAACCCCTAGAGGAGTATTGGGGAACCCTAGGGTTCTGCGGAACACACTTAGACTATGGCTGTGCTAGAAGAATATATCGAATTCTTTGAGTATTCTAATTTTTAATCATTTTCTTTGGCGATGTTTTTTGTTTCACTCCATTTTATACCGTGATCATCAGATGATTTTAGAATATGCTCTGGTATCCCTGGTACCTTGTACCAGAATTAGCCTACTCTTGCTTTTCCCATTGCTACAAAATGTAAAGAAAGGAAATTCAATAGCATCTCCAATGCAGCTGTAGCTGTGGTTTCCAGTCTGCTGCTTTCATTATTTCCGAACAGGCAAGTGTTTGCATCCTACTTAGTCTGTTGATAGCAGTCGTTTGTTTCATCTTTGGCAACCATAGATGCATATGTTTTCATGGGTTAAACCTTCATAGAGTATAGCCAATATAGGGGTTTCAACCTAAGGTGTGTCTGGCCGGTATAAGTGCTACCTATGTTTTTCGTTTTACCTTATTTAAATATTTTTTCCAGGCCACCAGATAGTGAACAGTTTCCTTGGAGTATCCCGATTTCATCATCCATTTTTGTACCTCAGGAATTTTCGTAGATACTCCCTTGGAGTAACAAGATATTGCTTAGTGTGAAACGTAGTAAGACATTATTTCTCAGCAGCTAGACTGCATTAACCTTTCTTGATTTTATAGATATATATTACGCAATCAATATGTTATCGAATTGAAGGTCAGCTTGAAAGCTGATGAATTAAAAAAAAATGCATTTACATATAAAATGTAGGTATATTTATATCAAATTACAGACATCCGGCACCAGCCATTTGCAATTGTTGCAAAAGTAGAGGGTTTGAGAGTAAGCTGTTCGAGCCTCCGCATAACTTTGCACACATTCTAGCCTTCATTTTACTCAACAATCCCAGTGTAGGAGACAGTGAAATGGACACTGGTGCAGCAGGTGCACAAGGGTTGGGTAAACCAGGGATACAAGGTGGAGGGTATGCAGGTGGTGCAGGTGGTGGCAACAAATTAGCAAGTTTTGCAAGAAGTTGTGCATTAGGGTCCGCCAAAGCAGGTCTCAAACAACATGGATGCTGGAAAAAATAAATAAATGAATAAAGAAAAAAATGTTCTGAAACGATACAAATATGATACTATTTTAATGAAATGTTTCAAAATTTTGTTACTATCTAATATTTGTATTTAGGCGTGAAATGTTCAATTCGGGAGAACCATGGCATTGGCGACTTAGTTTGAATTTTAACTCGGTAAGGCATCATTATAGCAATATGCAATAAAAGGAATTGTAGTCACAAACTTTCGAACATTAGTTGTTCCATACATAAATATAATAGTTATATATCATAGCAGATATAGTTTAGTGAGTCATTATAATATTTAGAATACTATCAGGCCGTTTTTTTAACTGATCCCACTATTGCCATCTCGGGAACGATAAGACCTACAAGGTTGATTGAATTGAATAGGAGTTTTCTATTTCAGGAAACAAGAATATCTTTTCAGATAGAGAAGATCAGTGGCTGTTTTCAAATATTCGCCAAAAACTAGAATTTCCTTTTTTGGCTCTACCGCTTCCATTTCGAACGATATAAAAAAAGGAGCTGAACTAACATCACTGTTTCAAATTTGTTATAATCTGATATAAACCAATTTTCAATACAACGTTTCGTTCATCAGATTTCTTTATGAACTTTATTTTTTTAAATACGGATCTCTAGGTTTTTTATCGATTCATGTAGCCACTGTATTAACAAATTCAGCTATGTGTTTCAATACATGTCCCTATGGAAAAAGTTATTGATGATCTTATGAACGAAACGTCGTCAGTGCAACATATTGTAAATAACGTTAAAATCGTTAAAATTGTAACCCTGAGTATAAGACTCAGAGGTGGGTATTATTAGTGGATTTTCTTCTTCGAAAACTAAATTTCTACATTTTCGAAAACGGATCAACAATTTTTTTGAATTTCGCACACCAAAGTGGCGCCCAAAAAAGTATGTTATTTTCAGAACGTCTTTTCGCACATAACTTTGCGAATTTCCAAAATATCGATTTGTTACAAACATATTCGTATAACTAGAAAAAACACATTTGAAAGAAAGTGCGGCGCACAGACAAAAATTCCATATATTCCCTAATTCTGAACCGACTTTGATAATGTTATTATTGAATAAGCCTGTATACCCCGCGTGTTGAACTACATCGATTGATGATTCTATTTTTAACATTCTATATAATGACATACTGCATATGCCTTAAAAAAGGCATAATAACACTTCCAGCAAAGTTTGTGAGTAATGCAAGTGAAGATGTAAGCAAAGTTTCAATATTTTAAAATGTTAATAAAATTATGCTTCACGGCGCGGTAATTATAACTGCCCTATGAATTTATGATCAACGTAGGTAGTTCATTAGTTTGAGTAGGTATACAAAAAGCTGTATGGAAGGTTTCAAAGAGAAAGTATCGAAAACCGAGGCAGTAGTGAAGTTTCATTACATAGTGCTTTATGGCACGGTCGGAACCTCGATTCCATTGGTGATTTTGGTGCCCTCTAAATTTGTAATCAAAACTACCTTCCAATTTCAACGTAGACTGTCATTTTGAGTGAACACGGTGCTTTCTGAGAAGTTTGAAAAAAAATGAAGAATTGAGTGGTTGGTGAAGCTTTTTTTTTCGAGTTATTGAAGTCATTTTTATAACGGCATTTGTTACTACCACAATTATAAATTTTTTGGTAAAACTAATATGCCATATCTTATTTTTTAAAGATCAACCTCGTGACGACGATATGAACTTTTGATAAGCCTATCTTATAAAGTCACCGAAACAACAATAAAAAAACTATTTTTTGTTATTTCTGTTATTTTCATGTTTCAATAATGTTCCCTGTTTTGAATGAGTGCTATTTCAACATGATATTTGCAATGATTCTAGGGTAAATCGTCTAGGGTAAATCTAGCTATTAATTTATTTTGCTTCTTAAATAGCACGCTTATGTTATATATTGTTACATATTTCATGATGTAATATTGTTTATATTTCTGCTTCAAACCTCTTTTATGATTTTATAATTATTTTTCAACTACTCTTTTTCATGGAGATGCAGTAGGTTCTGCAGAATCTCAATTGAAACGCTCTTAGGATGGTAAGTGTGCGAAATTGGCGATTTATGTTGGATTCAATCGTTGCGAATTATATTAATTTGGAACAACAGTTTCGAGAATTTTATTTACGAGGATGGTGTTCTCCGAATGAAAGAGTATTTGAAGAGTTTGAGTATGGTCAGTACGTAAGCAGTGTATTGCCACATACTCATATCGTTCTGGGTGGGATTACGCTCGTTGAGTCAGTTGAACACTTCACGTAGAAGTGTCAATAGAAATTGTACGATGACTTAAATTTTCTAAGTGTTATATTTCGAGAACAATATTTTTGAAATATTTTGAAGCCAGAGATTGTTATTAACATCGAAATGAAATCAACCATTAAAAGAGTTCAGTGAAAATGGACAACGGTAACAATAAATAAACTTTGTGAGGAAAAATGTAAAAATTGGTTAGCGAATTCGGAAAAACTAAAGAATCATTAAAAATACCATCTTGCAAAAGAAATAAAGTCACCGTTACAAAATGAAAATTATTTTTTACCTCACATTATTTTCTCTGTATCCAAATTTATCGTTTTTTCTTTACACAGAGCACCTTTCAGGAGCAGAATTGTTAGTCTAGTCTTGATAAATGTTTTATAAATTACAATTTTATATATGTTGCATATATTGCAGTGTATCTATTAGCATGTTATTCCTAGTAAAATTTAGTTGACTCACCACACAAATTGCCATGCCTAATACCGCTGCAACAACAAAAAAGTTGTATCTGTTCATTGTGGATGAAATTGAAGGAAATGAATAGAATGACTATTTTTAGGTTGGACATTCTTTTATACCATCATCAACAACTCGAACATTGTTTTACCTAACTCATGTGTACGACATGAAAGTGTAAACATCGACTTGAAATCATAAGACTTTGTTTATTTTCGAAAAAGTTCATTGTCGACATTTTCCGTGATGTTATTATGAGTGCAGGTTATATGTTGAATCTTCTTCCGCATATTGTACTTCATGTTAACTGATAAGAAAAAAATATTTGTAAAGTATCCATTATCAAACAATACGATTTCGCAACTAACAACTAGTTGAATGAAAAATACTAAATTCCATATCATTTTTTTGAAAACCAAAATGCAGGGGAATCAAAACAAGTATTTTCGTACAAGAAAACTGTCAAAATCACCACTATAGCTACCTGCGTGACATCCGGGTTCAGGAAATAATAAAAATATGAATGTTATCGAGTGTTTTGATAAAGATAAGGAAGTAATTAATCGGACAAAGTGGTAAACCATAGACACGTGTTTCGGTCATTTGTATTTCTTTCTTCTGGTAACCAAGCCCGAAACACGTGTCTATGGTTTGCCACTTTCTTGAGTGCTATGTCCGATTGATCACTTCTTTATCTATATCAAGGAAATCTTTTATGATTATTTAAAACATATCTACATCAAAAATATATTATATGTTTTAATAAGCAGAAAAAGAAATGAAAATGATAGCAATAATAACATCCGAAACGAACACTATAATTGTAATGAAAATTGAAATGAAGTACTTTATTTAGGTACCCAAAAAAATTATTGGCGCAGTAAATATTCGGATTGAAGTCCTTCCATTTCGAGAGATTTTTGAACTCGATTTTTTATATTATTTATTGCCCTTAATACACTTATTTGCTGCATTGTTGCGAAATCATTCAAAATCCTCAATCTCGAGTCTTCCACATTTTCTATCTTTCTGCCAGCGTAAATCCTATTTTCCTCCATAGAAAATAGTTCAAAATAGTAAGATCTGGTGATCTTGCAGACCACCTTATTGTACCATTATTTGTCTCGAAATGGAAGGACTCCAATTCGAACATTTATTGCACAATTAATTTTTTTGTGTATATGAATTACTTACTTCATTTCAATTTGCATTATAGTTATAGTGTTCTTTTTGGATGTTATTATTGCTAGCATTTTTTTTCTGCTCTTCAAAACACATATAATATATTTTTGTTGTAGATATGTTTCAGATAATCATAAAAGGTTTTCTTATTCGAAGTTCATTGTAGAAAACGCTCAGAGCAATGGAAAAAATATGAATAGGTACCTAAAAATGAACAAAAAAACTCACGAAAAATTCTACGGTACATAGGGAGACGAGAAAGTTGCTATTGTGTTTTTATTCAACTCAGTCAACCAATTTCCAGGGCCGTAATTTGAAAGGGAATAATTCACATAATTATAATCGAATATTACCGAAAACTCCCGAAATATAGAATTGAATTTGATTTCTCAGTATGAAGTGAACGTCTACGATCCAAAAACTACAACAAAAAATACAGGTCCGTATTTAAAAATTAAAAGATGGGGGTGGCCCAAATCAGATGACACCCTGTATAAAAGATTCATGGATATATTCTGAGAGCCCACATCAAGTGCCAATAGCAAAATGTGGACAGATTTTCAACATGTCTCCGAATAAAGAAGATATAGGCAAAAAAATAATTTGGGATTTTTTTGTTTTTCGTGTATATCTCCAGAACCAAAAGAGATATATTCGATTTCTTTACATCACTGAATAGGTCTCTAAAATACGCAACTTTGCTGATTTAACCGACACTCTATCTCTTATCGTTTACGAGATCCCCATGTACAGAAACGAATTTTAATAGCCCTGTATATATGAAATAGAGAAAGGTTAATGCAGTCAAGCTACTGTAAAATAATTCCATGGAAATCAAAATATAAATAGATGAATACTATTTTGATCATTCCCATGTTGATCTCAATTTAAGAGCCACCGGTAAACAGCTGTTTCAGCCTATTGGGCATCATCAGTACCGGGCAGGCGGTCCCCGATTGAAGACAAAATGTGAATAATCAACATTTTGTCTTCAATCGAGGACCGCCTGCCCGGTACTGACGATGCCCAATTTTGAGTATCATGGAATTTTTTTCCAGCAGCTTGACTGCATTAACCTTTCTCGATTTCATATCATTTCTAGAAACATGTGGATTCGTTTTTCTATAGCATTTCAGGTAAGCTTCTCAAATTTCTGCCACCGCAGTTGTCGGTTGATTGGTCAAACCACCAACACTGACATAAAAACTTGTTTTAATATTATGGTAACTTTTCTTTCACTTGTAATTTCGACGTTTTGTTGAATTGACAATTAATGAACTATTATCTACCATGGGATTATGAACAACAACAATAATGTTTACCGTTATAATTTTCAGGTAATTATAAGAATAAGTTCTTGAACATATTTTGATCAAATTCTGGATAATGATAAACCAAAACCGGCTGAATCCATTGGAGTAGTCATAATTTTGATGAAAGTTCTAAGATTGAAATGGTGGTATAGTTGAATGCCACATTTTTAAAATATTATTCTCTTTCAACTTTTTCAACGATGAATGCATTATTCTGTAGTTATGAAAGGACCATCTTAATACATTGGTATTTTTTTTGGTCGTCGCGTGGGACGCATAGTCCATATAATAGCCAGCAACTTTGTTTAAATCTGTTTTTCCGTTAACCAGCTGTCGCACCCCTACGAACGACAACCCTCAGAAGTCGAAACTTGTGCGAGCTAAGGATCAACGAGGTCTTTCCTTTTAACGTGTAATTCCTAACACGGGTTGGACGGTAGCAAGTGAAGATCGATCGTTCAGACTAGGGCTTGAACCACCGACCAACACGGCAGTCAATTCGAGTGAGTGAACAAAGCACCCACGCCGAACCGCTTGGCTACCGACTGACTAAACGTTTTCTTTATCTCAATTTCTGAAAACAAGGGAAGGGGTTTCAGGATATTATTTATAACACCCAGGGGTCGATCAGGGTGACTTTGCACAGAATAGGTAGACCGCGGAAAGAAAGGATTTTAAGGATGGGGACATGTGCACATAAAAATCACATCAAGTCTTGTCTACAACTTCAGGTTACAATCATTCACGAATTTCATCATAGCGTCTGTTACTTGTGGTTTGTTGAGTGCTAGTAAGTGCAATATATTTAAAGGTGGTATTATATTTTCCCGTTTTAATGTTTCCATGAAATTTTTGGTTTTTCCTGATATTCAGAACAGTTAAAAATATATGATCAATATCAGATATTACGTTACATGTAGAACATTTGTTTGAATCAACGATTCATTCCTATTTTGTAAAGATGAGCTGGATAGTATGCATGTCCGAATTTCAGTCTGGTTATTATGACAATTGTTTTCCTTCCGTAGTTCATTTTTTTGTGTCATATTTCCGCTGGGATTTTTGATACTAAAAACGCAGAGTTTTTACAATACTCTTTCCATGTTGTTGCCCAATATTGCTTGAACCTACTCTTTGCTAAGTTTACACATTCTTCAGCGCCACTTTCATTTTCAATGCGTTGTCCTGTACCGATGCCTGTTTTTGCCAGTTCATCAACTTTCTCGTTGCCTATTAAGCCTGCGTGAGCTTTGATCCACATAAATTTGATATAATACATTCCAATAGCGATGTGTTGAAATGGTATGGTCGGTTTTTAAAATCAATCATTAGGTATTTTTTATTTTTGACATTGAAAAATAAGAAAAGTTGACTTTCCTAGTAGACGTTTCGAAAGTCTATCTATGGAAAAACAATAATTTCAGTCGGTCGAAAAAAATATGTTTCCATTTTAAATATGCCACACTTTAAAGTAATATCAATTTTGAATTCTCTGTAACATGAAAATCTTCAAGCGGTTTTAATTTTATTTTCGAAGAGATACCGTCATCGAACATTTTTTGCTATTTGACCTCTTGAGCTCGCCATAGATTCGATGTTATTCATATGCATTCGAACAAATTTGTAATTGAATTGAAAAAATGGGTTATTTACCTGATCCTGCTAATATGAGGTCATTTAATGAATAACTAGTTTTAGTTTTTCAACTCGCATCAAATTGTACCCAACAGTTTGTTGTAAGGGAATATCTGAACACTGCGGCGTGAGATGAGAAAAACGATTTATCAAAAATTGAATATTACTGTGAAGTTTCTTCATTAAATATTCATAACTTTTCAGTTTCCATTATTTTGAAATCAATTCGCCACTGCCACTGCAATTTAAATAATTATTTTTATGACCATATTGGGATTGATGTATTATGTTTGTATTTGCGTTTTTGCAAAAACTTTATATAACATCTAATTTTACTTGTCCTAAACGCAACGGATTTCAAAATTTATTACTCGAGAATTCTAGTTGTGTATCCAAGTTTGGTAGATATTTATCTGTTTGTTTATTTTTTCATTTCCGTTCAGATTAATTATACAATAACATACATACAATTATTATGTGACTTACACCTGTTATGTTCGTGCTTTCATCCCCCATTGATTTTTTTACAATTCATAGATTTTTCACCGATATTGTACACTGTTTTTGTGTGATAAGAAGTTTAAACTGGTCTGTATATAAAAATCCGGTGCTGGTTCTAATGAAAATACGCTTTTTCTGAGACAATTCGATTGAAAACTTAACTCGTGACACTTAAAATTTTAAACGATTCAAAAAAGTCACATAGGAATTGAAAGGTCAGAATTATTATAAATCAAACCAATCAAATCTACAGATTCATTCGATGACAGAAGAAGAAAGACAAGATGTAAGACCTCGTTAATCCTTAGCTCGCACAAGTTTCTCAACTTCTGAGAGTTGTCGTTCGTAGGGGGGCGACAACTGATTAACGGAGAAACAGATTTTTTTTAATCACCTGGCAAGGCAGAATGTTTAATATGTTGAAAATTTTTCAAAATATAAGGATTGAAATCTACATGCCAAAAGTTCATTCTAAATCAGTTCATAGTACAAGTTATTATAAATAAAGAAGATCCTAATATCTTCGATCAATTCAACTCCATCGCTCCTGGTATCGTATACATGTGGTTGAGACACCCAATTGTTTCTTCTCGGAGCCCCACTATCTGCTGATGCCTTGAAATTTTGTTTGAAAGAAACATTACAATCACTTTACCAACGCATGTCGCATTCCATTCATTGGAGACTTCATTGGCCATTCCGAAGTTATCCTATATTTAGGAGTACAGCCCCTCTTGAGATGATGAACAGAGATTATAGAATATCGATGATTAATTGAGACGGATGCTGGAACTCATCACCAATAACCGTGTCGAAGTCGAAATTTGGTTACAAATATCACTTTCACTTCACTCGCTTTCTCATCATTTCTGACCTGCAGTGTCTAGAATCTGAAGGATATCATCTTACAATTCCTAAATCCAAAATCCGATTGTGTTTTCAATAGATGCCAATCTTTTTGAGAATCTAGAAATGGCCAAACAGTATAAATTGAAGACATGAAAAACCAGAGGGCATGGGATAAACTATTACTAGATCAAGCAACTAGTATTCTATTGAAGACAGCTTCTGACATTTTGAAAAAATAAGGATCGTCTTCTCGCAGTTGCTGTGAAAAAATCTGGTGGTTGGATGAATGCTATTTCTGTAGCATCACTTGGAATTCTGATGGATGATGACTCTTTCAGACTTGCAATTGGATTTCGACTTGGTATTCCACTGTGTTCAACACAATGTCACTGTGTGTTCAACACAATGTGCAATGTGGTGCGTATGTAGATGCATCAGGTACTCATGTGTTGAGCTGCCGTTTTAACGCTGGAGGTTTATCTCGTCATTGTGCCATAAATAATCTAATCAACAGGGCATTAACTTCAACAAAAAATTTTGCGATGACGAAAAACGGCTGGATGGATTGAAACTTATTCAATGGAAAAAAATAAATTAGTAATTTGGGACTTAACTTGTGCAGATACATTAGCAATTTGCCATATTCCTGATACTTCTGAGAAAGCCGGTGCTGGTGCCTCATTACAAGAAAGTTACAAATTACGGAAATATCAGAATTTCGGAAACTATTATATTTCTTGTCTAATGGCTGTTGAAACTTTTGGTGTTTTTGGCCTGGATAACCATCTTTCATCAATGAAAAAAAAATCAACGGAATAGATACATTTTGGCAGCAAAAAACTGCATCAGTCTCCAGAATTGGAAAAAATGGTTAGTTTTATTTTCAAACGTCATCGACAGATGTCGATGTTTGAAGATAAAGATTAATCTTGGTGGTTGGGATAAAACTCCAGGAAGATTATTCTTCCTCTTGAAGATACGGTTTGGTGTTGGGATAAAACTCCAGTGATATTTATGTGTTCTGCCAAATATGGCAATGAGGTGTGTTTGGCACTGCATGTATTAGGTTTTATTTGTGTTTATGATTCGTATGAGTCGGTAAGTTTTTTTCTCTGGAGATAATTCGTCAGAGTTTTATGTGCTGAATTTCTACATCATCAAGAATTTCTATCTGCACTTTTTTTTGTTCGTTATATTGAGGTTTACTCCTCTTATAACGGAATAGAGATGTCGGGCTTTTGGTGGAAGTGGTTTTGGATTCTGGAGCTTCAGATCAACGAACTACATGGATTTATCAGAGTTTACGATTTTGAATGAAGCTGTTTTATTGTAATTACATTTGAGTTCCAAAATATGGCCTCGAACGATCTCATTGTTATTTAAAATTTGTATGGGTCTCTTAGGGAGTTCATCTCGGATGCATCTGATGTTTAGTATTCTTAGGTTTGGGTTTCGGATGTTAATTGAAGCGGTGTTTTGTTGTTTAATGTTCCAAAAAAGTACAAAGTGAAAATATTGGTGAGTGTTCGTTAATGAATGAAAACATTTTTAATTCAAGTGTTTCATTTTATTACCCTTCCTCGTGCACCATCGCGAAATGTACCTTGCCTACATTGAATTATGGTCTCGCGCCGTCACCATCCAAATCAAAATCGCCTGTAATGGAGAAATGTTTTATGGATTCGAAAAGTATATTGTCGTCCTCACTTTACTGAATGTTAAAGGTTTTTTATTATTGTAATTTTTGTTTATCAATAGATGAATGTTGTGCATGTTTTTTTTATATTTTTTAATGTTGAACTGATACTTCATTCTTTACCTACTTATGTATTAAACTTAAGTTGATTATTTGAATGAAAATAAATACAAAAAACGATTTCTGGGATTGTGTGTTTTCCTAGAACTAAATGAATAAATAAATGAATGAATCGCGAACATGTGGTATACCCATATTCAAAATTTAAGGAATGATCTCTACACCTTTCAGTAGTGATTGAACCACGAATACAGTTAATTTCCGTTTGAAAATGTTTTCTCTGGCGTTACACATCCATTGAAATGAATTCACAAAATTATAGTAAAAATGAAGATATTATTTAGAAAATACTTCTTACTGAATTATGAGGACCCATCAAGAGTTTATGATGAACTCTTGAATAGTATATCACAAAGATTAACTTCATTAACGTTGCGAAGTACCTATAATTTGTAAGATCAGCAAGTTTGTTAGAACTGCCTTCAGTTCTAACACGCTGAAGGCAGTTCTAACAAACACACTTTAAAATTGTGGTTGCGTTTCAATGAAATGCAACTCAATTTGTCATTGAGAGCATAACCCCAAAATTTTTAACGTATATGACATGTAACAAAAATACGTTTTTTCAAAATGTTTCCCGAAATATATGATGGAATCGACTGATACTTGATAAAAATTCATATTTATATTCAAAAAACACTTCATTGGAGATCGTGAAGTGTTTTTGAATTCATTTTCTGAAGAAGTTATTCAATATTTTTCATTTAGGTTTGCAGGAATCGAATTTGATGTAATAGGAAAAGTCCTTGAGATATATGAAATAAAAATATTTTCTATGTTCATCTTTTTTTAAGTCACTTTCCTGATTTCTATTTAATTTATTGATTGTTTTTTGGAATTTTATTGACTATATGCTTCAAATAATCACCTGTCCCTTCATAAACAGTATTTTTTTCATTTTTTTGTAAATATGAGGTCGATTTTGCAGGATTTGTTAGGAAAAACGTTCGATTCTGAAAATGTGCCTACACTCTTCATTCAAATAAGCAATACTCACTACACAAAAAACATATTCACAAATAATGATAATGAAGAAATGCTGAACTTATTTCAGGAAAAGTTTATGACGATTCTTCACATGAAAACAATAAAGTCACTTTTCGTCATGTTTCAAACTGTGTCTTGAATTTGAAATGAGTAAAGTGTGACAACTTTGAGTCTTGTTGCAAATTCAATGAGAAAATTCATTAATTCACGTAGAGTGCGGTTAAGTTGAAGTAGACGAAACGCAACCCAAATTCAAAACAAACTATTGAATCGGAATAGCATTGTGTTTTCGTCAAATACCTGTCCACAAACCAGGTTTGAAACTTTCGATTTTTCGGATATCTAAAAATTTTCGAAATTTTTCTTGATATCTTTTTTAATCGCGAAGTTGCATTTTGGGAAACACTCTATCAATTCCCATACCAAACCCGATTCCATTTTAATCATTTTTCCATTTCATTCTAATCTAATATCAGATTGTTAACAGAAAAAATCATTTATTAATGTGTTATTCATTTTCAACTACAACTTTTTTCTAATACATTTAAAGTTTTGTTGCAATCATTTTAACAAGACCGATAAATTTTGCGCATCCACCACGAACTTCGGTTTCATTTTAGACTGCGATAAGAATAAAAGAAACAAACAGTAGCGAAGAGTTATATGAGTAAACTCTAGTGCTACTTCAATATCTGAATACCACTTGAAAATTCCGATTACAATGTTAGTCGTGGATATTTACTTATTATATTCACAAAAACCTTCATACAATCGATGTAATTTTCGTCATATTTGTAAAAAAACAGATGAATATTTCTCTTATGACTTGTTTAAAGATAGTACTATTACAAACAATCCAGAGATCCATAGATCGACAAAAATGTAATTATTTCGTCAAAAACTTAATAAATAAAAATACTTATACAGATTGAAAGCAGTCAGCTTGCAATCAATATATGCTGCGGTTTGCTTAATAACAATCGTAAACCTTCATTGGGTTTACGTCTTATAACTCCTTGTACAAATTCATCTGATGGGAAAATTGTGATATTTGTTACTAAAATTAAAGTCATATTTCGAAATTGAATTCGAAATATTTTTCTCTTCCTACGTTTCTACGCAAGATCTAAAAAATACCTGCCAAAAAAAAGAATTTTCAGTCTACCACAATGGACTTTGAATTATATCCGATTGACATTTGTCCAAGTTGACTGTACACAATTGCGCGTATAGAATATTTTAAATACTGAGATCGATCGGAATGGCACATCCGTTAACGTATTCCATTGATTTTGGCAATAAATGCATTATGGCAAAATTAGCAAATATATTTGTTTTGATCTCACAGTAAATACGTATTCCAAAGAACGACTTGGCTGATTTGAACACCTCAGTACTGAAATGTAGAACCATATATTCTGGAAAATTCAAAATCCATATTTCCATTTTTATGTACTCCTGTTGGTCGTTCAGCAGGGAACCCGAACGTTTTCCCTTATTTATTTCCAGAGACTCCAGGAGGTCTAACTTCTGTCCCTCAGCTTCTCTATGGAGTATGTCGTACATAGTGTTGAAATCGTGATAGAACGATCACATTTTCAACACTATCTTCGACGTACTCCATGTAGAAACTAAGGGACAGAAATTGAACTTGCTAGAGTCTCTGGAAATAAATACTCGTCGATCGGTAGCCAGGCGGTTCGACGTGGGTGCTTTGTTCACTAACTCGAATTGACTGCCGTGTTGGTCGGTGATTCAAGCCCTAGTCTAAACGATCGATTTTCACTTGCCATTGTCTAACCCGTGTTAGGAATCACACGTTAAAAGGTGAGACCTCGTCAATCCTTAACTCGCACAAGTTTCGACTTCTGAGGGTTGTCGTTCGTAGGGGTGCGACAGCTGGTTAACGGAAAAACAGATTTCATACATATTTTTTTTTAACAAAAACGTTTGGGTTCCCTAAACGATCAACAGGAGGTTGACCAATCACTATTGCTAAAAATGTTTTCATACTACCAATAAGTTTATTCACATTCAAAAACCTACCTGTTGTCCAAGAACTTAAAATGCAATTGGTTTACAAATTCTACCTGGTATGGCTTTTACTACTAATCAATTAAGTAAGGTACCTACTGTTGTTGTATAGAAGAATTGTAGTGCAGTTTGATTTCTACTGATTTTCATTTATGTTCATCTTGATGTAATTTATTTTCAAATTTACAACTGAAAATTATTTACACTGATGCCAAGATATGAAGTACTTTTACACTGGAGCATGTCAATAATAGTGGAAGTATTGCCCAAAAAAAAAAAGGAAAAAACGGATGAAATATCGACATTTTCTGTGCGAAATCCGCAGACTCTATCCAGATCACTCTGTTGAAATATTTTTTCGGACTATTGGAGTCTTCGGTGGAATGATGCCTTTTCTATTTTCAAACTTTGGAAACATACTTTTTAGCACAATTCAACAGAAAAATTGTTCAGATAAATGCAGCAGGCTGTCATTCTTGGCAAACTACCTCTTCTCGATCACTTACCTAACGGAATGGATACATACAGTTGTGCGAGTACTTCCATATTGTTAGAGTGGTGTGAGGACTACAGTGGTGTAGTCCACTGTTGGACTACACCACTTGGTGTAGTCCAAGTTCAACTTGCAATGAATGTTCAACTTTCCTTGGAAACAACTGTAAGGTTGGAAGTTGTCTTTCATTAATGTGTTCGGTAAGTTCGAATTTTCACCATTAAATATGTTAAGATGAATTTGATTAGAAAATGAAAGTTTGACATAACTGGCGACTGAAAACATGGTGAAAAACGGATTTCAAAATGATATTCAGATCTTTTTTAATTCTAAATATTAAAGTGAATGGATCAATATTCCATTTTTGTTGCCAAATGGATAATTATATTTTTTTTATCCAGTGTTAGGATGGAAACATATTTTTACATTCAATTTATTTTGTCCGCAGATGAGTCATCGTTGTATTTCAATGAATGGCATTTTTGATCTATTGATACATCATGAATTATTGATTATGTGATCGATCATAGCTTATCTAAATCCCTTGCAGCAAACAAGTTAACTTGATCCATATGGGTTGCAAGATTATCAATCATTCAGGATTACTTGAGGATTACCGATTTTATTTCGAAATATTTGATGAAATGTGTACATAATATTGAATAAATGTGATATTTTTCGGGAATCAAACATGTAAACACATGATATGGAATACACGGAAAATAACCTGACCACGTAGGCAGATATGACTACCTGTGTAACATCCGGGTTCGGAATATAAATATACAGTAAAATGTTAACGAGTATTTCTGATATAAATAAAAAAAAAGGTGAATTAGTCATGATTCACGTCTGGTTATTTGTTGCATATCTTATTGTTAGATATGAATTCTATAAATTGAACTTTACATTTTATTATGTTTGTTCTCCTTTTTGTTTGAGCTGGAAACACTGTAGAGTTTCAGACCGAAATAAAAAATACATCTCTGTATGTGGCTTTTTCTGAATTTGAGTACTTTGATGGAGAGATGTTCTACTGATCTAGTTTGTCTTTAATCCGAGGTACTTTCAGATCTGTGTTTATTCATAAACATCCATAACTTTGTTGGGAGTATAGACATCGTAGATAAAAAGCTTTTTCAACTTTGTCCGATTATTCAGTAGAGAAAAGTTTGGTCGACATAGTGGTACTCTACATTCCATCCAAAGCAGTGACACAATATCACAAAACCGATTCAGCTGCGGAAACACATATCATCATCAAATTTTTTTGGTCCAATATTTCGCGAAGAGTATAAACATTTCTCATTAAGATTCTCAGTCTTTGACTACGTTATTTCTGACTGGCCACTGTCAATAAAGGAAACACCTCCATAATATGGGGTTAGTAGACACACCTATATGCAGAATGTGTGAACAGGAAGATGAAACTATTAGGCATGTCCTAATCGAGTGTCCGGAGTTATCGTGTTCGGCGAGTCTTGGCCTACACCTGCCGATATAAAGGAGACTAGTGACCTGTCCACCTTCCTGGAAAGGACAAGATGGACGATGACCTAGGAGGGCAACTCCTCTGGAGGATGTACAATGGGTCACATGTTGCCTAAGTGCTGTGGCCTACACTCACCCTCTCTACTCTACAGATACAGACAGAACTACGTTATTAAAATAAACATCCCATCTTGAGTATTTGTCTATCAACACCCCTAAATATTTAATATATTGTTTTCTCTATGAATGGGCAACTACACTCCTGTGAGGTGCAGTCTGTTTGATGAAAGAATATTTTGATTACTTTGTTTTAACGTAAATATTATAAATTTTGATTTAATAATGGTTAACTCAATGAGTTGTAGTTCAATCATAACTGTATGTCATCTGGTAGGTATTTTTTCTGGTTTATTGTATACCGTTTCCTATGAGTCACCCTTATAATAACCTACTGATTTTTATGCGTTTCGTCTACTGTCGGGGTACACACTTTCAAATGCGATGTGGAAACGGTCGCAATACCCGAGCTGGTGCTCTGTTTCTTGTTTTTGTTGTATTCAACGCATCAACTACTACTTCCGTACTGAGCCCTCTATTTATATCGTTCTTAATTATATCACCTTTTCGTGTTCGTAGCCAACTTTTATTAATATTCAATGTCTCTTCTTTTCCATTGAAATTATCCCTATGCTTTTGAATCTATATATTATCTCTCTATATATTCTGGGGTTGTAATTTTCGGTACTGTCGGGTATTACTGTGTCTTTGAATGAGATAATGTGGGTCCGTATTTGTTGAGGGCATGTTCGGCCTCAGCCGACTTGTAGTGTTCTCCCTCCTCGGTCGTATGGTCCGCTCGAATTATTCTCTTTCGCTGTATGCATTTTTTAAGTGATTCAGTTATTCAGGCAGACTCTCAGGTTCACATATTCGTCGTGCTCTCTCAACGAACCTTTCAATTTCCCCTCTCTCATGTTGTGGATGGTGATTCGAGTTTTTGTTCAGGTATCTGTCTGTGTGCGTTGGTTTTTTATACACTTGAAGGCTCAGTGTACCGTCTTCACATCTGCTCACAAGAATATCCAAAAAGGCTAGAGTCCCTTCGGTTTTTCGTTCCATTGTTAATTGGATTTTTGGGTGGAGCGATTTGAGATGTAATAAAAAAATCTGTTAGTGTATCTTCCCCATCTTGCCATATCATGAACGTGTCGTCAACATAACGTAACCAACAATATGATTTCTAGGTCGCTTGCTCTAAGGCCCGTTGTTCGAAATTTTCCATAAAAAAGTTTGTTACTGCCGAACTTAACGGACTGTCAATTGCAATACCGTCCGTTTGTTCGTAAAACATACCATCCCACTGAAAATAGGTTGATGACAAGCAGTGTGCGAAGAGAGCAGTTATATCTGCTGGGGATACTTCATTAATCAGCCGTATCGTTTTCTTGGTCGGCAACATCGTAAATAAGGAGACCACGTCGAAGCTCACTAGTATGTTTCCAGGACATAGCTTCATGTCTCTAATCTTTTCGATAAAATGCCCCGAGTCCTCAATAAATGTATTTCCTATATGAGGTTGCAATAAGGTTGAGAGGCATTTGGCTAGACCATAAGTTGGTGAACCTATCGCGTTTATGTACATTATATCTATGTATTATCGGTAAACCATAAAGGCGTGGCGGAAAGGCTTCGGATGTTTGTATGGCCTTTTTCGTGTTCTCGTCCGTACTGGATGCACTGATGAGAAGATTCGTTCTTCTCAACATACCAGATGTCGGGTCCCGACTGAGTCTGGCTCGAGTAAGGTGGCTACTTTATCCCTATAATTTGATGTTCATCACGAAGGTGGCATTTCCTTTGTCAGCAGTCAGTATTGAGATGTTCTTGCCTGTATTGATACGCCTCTCGTTCCTGCCATGTTATGTTGGCCTTGGGGTTCGCCAACTTATGGACCGGCCAAATACCTGACAACCTCATATAGGAAATACAATAATTAAGGACTCGGGGCATTTCATCGAAAATATTAAAGACATGAAGCTATGTCCTGGAGACATACTAGTGAGTTTCGACGAAGTCTCTTCATTTAAGATGGTGCCGACATACGGGTAATCAACGGCTAATTGACAAAAATGTCAAACAAATGTAGACAGCTGTTTCAGCCTATTGGGCATCGTCAGTACCCAATAGGCTGAAACAGCTGTGCGCGAAACATAAGTGGAACCACCTATTGGTGTGACACCCAAGTCAACTTGACAAGTTTTTATGTCAGTGTTGGTGGTTTGACCAATCAACCGACAACTGCGGTAGCAGAAATTTGGGAAGCTAACCTGAAATGCCATCGGAAAAC